>JAOEHY010049292.1:30044-58982 GCA_025447955.1 Psilopsiagon aurifrons
ATCCTCGTGGCCCTCCTCTGGACTTGTTCCAACAGTTCCATGTCCTTTTTATGTTGAGGACACCACAACTGCACACAGACATGAAAGAGTTACCTTTGTTTGGAACTGAAAATCTACCATGGAAGTCTGTGGCTGTTGCCTGAAAGTTGCATTAAAACCAGGGACTGAATCTTTACAAATATTTTTCACATGGGTGAAGGACAATACTAATATTTGATGCTATGAATACTTTAGTCATAGTTTTCCCAATTAATATCCATATCCTAATAATTAGAATCTGTGATTTAAATGCTCTCATTTCAAGAGGTTCACTTTATTTATAGGGAGGTTTTATAATAAAGTAATTCAATTAATTGTAGGGCATCTTAATTGAAATTTCTTCTTTTCAATTGCTGTCAGTTCAGATTACCACTGAAGTAGCAATGTTGCATATTAGAACACCTGCGACACTAAAGTATTCTGTTTTCTCAAGTATTATAGGGCCTATGTTTATTCCTGTACCTAATATTTGTAGGTTTATTTGGCTGGGAAACAATTGTAATTCTGTTTCTACAAAAAACACTATTGAATGTGTGGAGTGAATTTTCCACAGATACTACTTATTTCCTGTGGTGTTTGCACATTTGGTAAATGATTCCTGAACCCAGAGAAGCTATGGTTCGGCAGCCGTCAGAGTTAAAACTTAAGAACGTAACAATCTCACATTTGCTGCAGTAGTGAATTGAATGGTTGTGCTTTTTTCATCTGAAAAAACACCATATACATAAGTTAGCTACATGTTAACATGGGGCTGTTAGCTCCACACCTATAGCATCTTATATGTGGCATAAACTGCAGAATGAGTTTCACTGTCATTTAACATGTGCTTATTAAAGAATTAGCCCCGCTTTGGGTTATTATTTATTAGACACCTATGGTTAGTGTCCGTGTTCAGAGTCTGTAATATCATAGATTCATCATTCATGTGGATACCAGTTTAAAATGTTTGTCTTTTGTTTAGTTTTGGCTGTGTATAAGCATCTATTCGTTTGTGTACCTGAAATTATTTCTTGTTCTTGATTAACATGTGCTAGTATGCTCATCTGAGCGTGTCTTGTTATTAAGCTTCTTTATTAAAGTCACCTTTTAATTTCCTAAGTTAATTAAAGATTTCTGTTACTTTAGCAATCTCCATAGTTGTGTGATGGCAAGTATAGTACCTTTTAGTCTCTTGGTTTCTTGTAATTTATCACACTGTCAATGGAGCTGTTGAGCTTGTACTTTGTATTTAAGTATTAGCAATGAGTGACTAAAATAAGTGATTTTATAATAGCTAACATATATTTGTAAATGATATTAAAGTGCTATCTTTAATTTGTGCGGATCCTAGCAATTGGGTGAAAAGCGATATTTCATCATTTTGGCCTTTGTCATGGATGCAGTATAATGAAGGTGTCAGTGGAGTAGAGGTGGAGAATTCTCTCCCTTGACCTTCTGATCATGCTCCTTCTGATGCAGCCCAGCATGTGGTTGGCTTTCTGGGCTGTGAGTGTTATGCTGCCAGATCATGTTGAACTTCCATCCACAACTGTAGTGATAGGACAAGGGATAATGGGTTCAAACTTAAAAAGGGGAGATTTAGGTTGGATATAAGGAAGAAGCTCTTCAGTATGAGAGTATTGAGGCACTGGCACAGGGTGCCCAGAGAAGCTGTGGCTGCCCCATCTCTGGCAGTGTTCAAGGTCAGGTTGGGTGGGGCTTGGAGCAACTGCTCCAGTGGAAGGAATCCCTGCCTATGGGAGGGGGTTGGAACTGGATGACCTTAAGGTTCTTTCTAACCTAAACCATTCTATGATTGATGTCAACCAAGAAAAAACTAAATATTTTATTAGGAACGAATTTCATAATTTTTATTTTGCTGCCTACACTACACACTTGTGATTTTCTGCTTGCACGTGTAAATTGATTGTAAGAAAATCTGATTTGTACTGCAGTGGGTATCATCATGAGATTGAATGCAGAGACAGAAAGGACTTTCAGCATTCAGAAATATTAAACCAAGCATACCCAAAAACATGCCATCATCCGCTTTCATTCCTTAGTGTGAGATGTCTCTGCCCATGGCAGGGGGGTTGGAACTAGATGATCTTAAGGTCCTTTCCAACCATAACTATTCTATGATTCTATTCAAAACTTTCTTAAAAGCTGCCCAAAACACTGTAATAGGCAGGTCTAAAGCCTGTAAAGCACTTCAACATTATTCATAATCAGTGTCCATTTTCTTGCAGGTTATCACACTGGTACAACATCAAGTGGTTGAGTGATGTTAAGTTCAATGTGGCAGATATAATTCAATCATTTGTTTCAATTTGGGAAGCTGGAATTAGTTTGTAATTAGCTGTTAGCTGTATCAGTTCATTCTGTTTTCTTACTCTGACCTGACCACTACAGCAGAATATGAATTGCATGGCTGAACTATCTGCCAACTCTTTGGTTTTTAGCATTGATTATGAATAATTTAAAATATGTCTTAAAGACCACAAACTGTATCTTATGAAGACACTGAAACGTCTATAGATAGTTTAGGGGCTTTATGAATCAACATTTAAGATTCTGCATTTTCTGTTTAATATACTTGAAAACACTTTAATAAAATAACAAACTTTGTTCTATTGTTGAATGCTTCACAGCAGATACATAACTATTGAATATATGGCTATAATTCTATATATCACATAAATTCCATTAAAATAAGAATGTATACGAACTTTGGAGGTAGGCTGATACAGCTTCTTAAAATTTGGGATATTATGAGGCTTTAGGGCAATTACAAATTTAGAGGAATTTAGGAAAAAATAATAATTTAATCTTTCAGCCTTAGTTCTCCAAAATTCAAAAAACCGGGGTGTAAAAATGTGTCCTTAATCACTGCATCTTGCAGAGATGTTGGTGGTGAAGGCATCTGTGCCTACTGCAATTTGTAGAACCTTGGTACATCAAAAAAAAAAAAGAACTGCAAATATATGGTATAGCTCCCCCCACCCACCTTTATTTATCAAATGCAAATCAGACAGTAAAAATGGTCCCTGCTTCATGAAATTATAAATTCGGAAAATTTAGTCCAGTTTTCTACCTTCTATTTATGCAAATGAATTGATGGAAGCAAAGTCACTGGATTTAGAGCTGAAGTATACAAAAGCTGGTATGAGAAGAAAAAATTCATGTTTCTTCTCTAAATGACTTCTTTCTCTAAAATGCATAATGTATTTAGGGTGTGTAATTGTGTGGTGTCAGTTAGTGTTATGCCTTCTTCAGCATGACTTGCATAAGCCCTGACATTCAAGAATAATGTGGCCTTCCTAAAGTGATATTCATTGAATGTTTTCATCTTTTATATGTTTGTGAGCAAGAGTCTGGGAGGACTGCATTACTCATAAATGAGCTATATATGAGTTATATAGATCACACCAAACAACCATCAATAAAAGCTCTGTAGATTGCTTTGCCATGCATTATGCATATGCCACATGTTTCACAGCAGAAGAAAATAGAAATTAAAAACTGTGGTTCTCGTATTCTTAGATTATAAAGCTAATTTCTTAATTTGTATCAGTCTAAATTTGAAATCCTGAAGCAGGTGCTGTGTATCTCAGTGGAAAGCTATGAATCTCCCAGGTCAGGTTATCCAGACCTTCATTTTCCAGCTCCTAGGATCAAGAGATAGCAAGCCTGGAAGTGCTCAGTGGTGTTAAATGAAATATCAAGCATATATATCGTAAGAATTCCAAATCTTAAGAACAGAAAAGTGCCTTAGCATTTTGAGTTAGGAACAAGTTCACAAATGTATTTAGATATTTTTTAGGTCTGACTATGTTTCCCAAAGAGTGGGGGTTCTTAAACTATGGATGAAGTGAACAGAGGTGTGCTGTGGTTTATATCTGATATGACAGGTATGGGAGTGGCCTGTGTGGGATATAGTAGACTGTTAATTTAGTTGTTTGCACGTACATGCTACGGAAAGGAAAGGCAGCAGTAGGTGCTACTTTTAAGAACCCTAGAAACAAGTTTTTAGATGATTTGATGAGTTTACTTTCAGAAGAATCTGGAAAATTGCAGAGAAGATGTCTCATACAATCTGTTGCTATCAATATGAAATAGATGTGCTATAACAAAACTGGATTTTGAGGGATATCACTGAGTCAGAGAAAAGTAGAAGTGCAGAAAAAAGAATATGAGAAGGCCTTGAATTAGATCTCTGATTTGTGGCTCTGCTTTCCTCCTTCATAGATTTTTTGTCTTTTAAACCTCTGGTGATTAACAAGTTCGTTTTATTTCTTTATTTTCTTTTCAACTCCTAATGATCCTGCTCAGCTCCTAAAGATTTTATTGCAGCCATCTAATTACATACAAGTGCTGTCCAGAAAACAGTTCTATTTTGTCTTTAATTCTCCAATTAAGTGCTTCAAACATAGATCACAAAGATCCCTTGCTGAAGTATTGGTGGAAAGTATAAAATATCACTGAGATATTAGCACTAAATCAAAATGTGATTATCATACATACCGAATTTTCTGGATTCTGTTGTTTTCTGCTCTCGACATGCTATGTGAAAGGCACTCGTTTCCATGTACATGGTCCAGTGTTTGTGATCATCACACAAAATCTTTTTCAGTCTGGATTAACAGGAATGTAAGCAATATCTGTAATTTTGAGTAGTTATACTAATGTACTAAACAGAGATGCCTCACAGTAGCTGTAATCCCTTCCATATGATTGAGTGGCACCCTTGATCTGTTTCTGTGTGGTAAAAATGAATGATGCCTGCTGACACACATCTGTAAGTTACCTGCTCCTAAGAATAGAGAAGGTTTCCTTTTGTGCTAGAAATTGCTCTTAAGTATGGGCAATAGCTTAGTTTCTGTCTCTGTGTTGTGGCTGTCAGCAACCCATAAGAAAAGAGCTAGAGGCTGTGCATTGTCCTTGTGCTCATATGCGGTCCATAACAGCATGCTGGGAATGGAATATATATATATAGTGCCATAAGTATATAATGCCATGCATGCTATAATAGAAAAATATATCCCCATTGCATTGGCATGTTCAAATGAGCATTCTCCACAGGAGGTGGCAAGAGAGAAGATTTATTAGGGAGGTCAGTTACCCTGCTTGAAGCTGTTCAGAAACTCAAGCAGTCACTACAGGGTGTAGAAAGTGCTGTAGTATGGATTTAGGTAGATGGCAGCTTTGAAAACAATATTAAAGGAAAATAACTTATAAGCTTATTGATTAAAACCATGAAAATGTGAAAGAAATCCCTAGCAGGTGGCTATGGATGTTCTGGAAGACTAGGATCTTTGCAAATGCTCAGAATAATGTGCTTTTCTTGTGGGTGAAAAAAAAAATATTGTTTTTATCTGAGGAAGTAATTTTATATTTAAACTGTCTCTCTTATTTTTGTCTTTAGGAAAGCATGATATTCATTACCATCACTTCTTATAGCTCTGGAATGCACAACTCTCAATGTTGCTTAAGCAGCAGACACCTTATGAGAGCAACAGATTCTTGATGCTTTCTCATAACAACAGTGACTCAATTAGAAAGAATCCAGTGATCCACAATCTAGATTGTCACTTGTCTGTTTCTAATGACTTTAAACTGAGAGAACTGAAAGGTTTACAGCAGGGCAGAGAGGTAGCATAAGGCCCTCACTAGTCCTTGCTACCTCCCAATAGATGCCTGAACCCTGTTATTGCAGAAGGGTTTGTTTACTGATGGTTGATTAGGGGCCTAACTGGATCTTTAGAAGAACAGATGAAAATTGATTAGCATCTACATCATCTACATGAACAGCCATTAATAATTAGTTCTCATAAGAAAAAAATAGTGCTATAGCCAATTAAAATCTTCAGCTTGCTTAGCAGATCACTGAAAATTAGGAAGCTCTAATGACCAAAACCAGGCAAACTGTAGAAAATTGCAACTATACAAAGAGGCCTTTAATGTGGGCATGAAAAATTGTTTTAAATACATAAAGAAAATGTAAAATAAAACTCAATAATGTAAAGATCAAGTGGTTGATGTTAATTCCTCAGATTAACTTTGTCATTATGTGTTTGGATACTTCCCATAACTGAAGGTTGCAAAAGATAAAATTTTTCTTAAAAATATTCATCTATGTTTTGTGTTGTATTGCTTATGGTAAATTCATAGCAGCTTGAATAAGGACAAAAGCAATTGGAATGTGAAGGGCAAAGATTGCTTTTGCAAAGAGTGTTAGCTGATAAAAAGACCAAAAAAAGACAGTGTTTGGAATTGCAAATTTCAGCACTAGGTGATTCTGCAAAAACAAGGACTTTACAACAGTCAGAACTGGAAGTCATCCAGAAATGTCACAGCAGAAGAATCAGGGACAAGGGAACTGGAGAGAGCAGAAACCATTCTGGCAACTTGCAGCTAACTCATGATCAAAGAGAACTAAAAGACATCTATGAAATTCTTAAGTATATTGATGGCTCCAGAACCTATTAGTACAACTCATTTCAATAGACATTTCAGAAATTATGAGAAACTGCCCTGTCTGCAACTGAAAAGGTTTTCAAGAGGATTTCTCTTTCATATAAAACATACAAAATCTATTCAGATGTTCTGAGTATGGTGCGTAGGTAACTGCTGCTTAAAAGACACATTGTGTGTTCTCTGAATCCTTAACCTTCCTGTAGCTGTAGCATTTAACTATGGCACTTCCCGTTCTGGATGTTGACATATGTCTTGATTCATTCTTTGCATTCAGTCCCACACAATCACTTCTAAATTGTAACTGTCTTATTAAACATGCCTGCTTTTTCTATTATCTCCTGATTTCTCTGTGACCTGTTTCCAGAATATCCTTTGCCACACATTTCTCAGTCTTGAAATGTTTTATAGATTTTAATTTTATTTCATTATCTATTTTATTATTGTTAACTATTTAATTATTATTTTATTATTTGCTGTATACTGTTGCATACAGCACAAATCACCACAATTTAAACTTTTTAACTGACTCCTTAATTGTGCTCTTTTGCTCAATACTTTCCTCGCTGTGGCGGTACTGTATGTTAAAATGAGGTACCAGTGGCACACGTAGTTCCATACTTGTGTATGTTCTTACAGAAATCTAATCGCGCTCTGATTGTATTGCTGTACTTTAAAACAGATTTGGCTTACAATAATAAAAGGCAGGAATCCTCAATGCTGCCTGAGTAAAGGCCAAGTTTTAAATTAAATTTCAGTCTTGGATAGAACTGGTATTAGGAAAAAATGTCCCACATCTCAAAGATACATGAGAAGTTTCTGGCAGGCTGAAAAGTTTAAACAGAAACACGGTACAGAAAGTTGAAAGATATTAGGAAGACATAGCAATAAGTTGAGAAGAAAACAGCTGTGGATTTTTAATTATAATAATCAGAAGTTGCTGCCATACCTTTCTTTTTTTCTGTATTTTGAAATGTATCATTTTATCCTTTCCTAGGGTTTCTCTGTGAAAGGAGATAGAAAGGCCTCAGAAAGGAATGTTTCAGATATCCATGTGACACATTCATTCTGTAATAAAATTCCCACTAAGTTCCTTGCATAGCCTAAAATGTAGTTTTCCTGTGTGTTAGAATAACCAGACACCTTTCATCCACCTGCTCAACTTCAAATAGAAGTCTGCCCTGTTATCCGTCTATGGGTAGTTTGGTTGCAGCAAGAGAGATGTGGTTAAAATCCCAGGCATGGGTTGGGCTGATGGGACTTTACGTGCCCCTTCCCACTCATACTGGCTGTGGTATTTCCCAGTCACCTGGCAGTGATGGCTGTGACTTGCTCCAGCCCTCTTTCCTGGGGATGCACTCAGGTTCGGGGATCCTGTGCTGATGGAGTCCCACTGACTTCACTGGAACTGGGCTTTGAATTTTTACTGTTCTTCTAGAATGATGACAAGCAGTAAGTCTGGAAAGTGGTTATGATATGACAGGACATTGAAAGATGCTTTCTGAGTGACGCACAGGCTTCACAAAGTCTACTAAGTATGAAGAATGGTTTAATTGCTGAAGAGGCTGGGGCTGGCATTTAGTAACCACTGCTGGTTTTGTGCTGCTGATCTAACCACAGGAATTAGCAGTGGGTTCCTGTTTTCCACTGTTGCTGAATAGGGAAACACTGATTTGAGTTGCTGCCCACAGGAGGGGGGAAATGAAACAGACGGGAGTTTAGTGCTGAATGAGTACAGTGTGTGTCATTTTATGGATGGCTGGTATTGTGATACTTTTTCTTTTCAAGCCTATAGAAATCTTGTCGTATAGTTACTATTGAGAGCAAATAACCAGAAAGAAAATGCACGCGATTGATAACTTACCGTGGGGCGCAGCATAATGCAGGGCACTGTGGTTGCAGAGCTAGCTAATAAAGAAGTGTTTATTTGGAATATTTTACAAAGCTTGGTCTCTATAGTAACAATCATCATGAATACTTTCAGCTTCAGAAATAACATCTGCTTGATGAGTGATCTCAAATCTCAACCCTTGTTTAAGTAAATAAGATCCTGCTTCTTCTGCTTTTTGTAGCAGTCAGTGGCATTTGATATGGGGTATTTATTTCCATGGAAAGAGCATCCTAAGACTGGGAAGGGTGTTGGGAAGGGGTGGGAAAAGGGAAGAAGAATCAAAAAATAATGGTGAAATACAAGGTTTGCCTCATTAGCCTAATAATAGCCGCTGCTAAAATTACATTAGTTTACATACAGTATAGAAATAAATGTGTTATACCATTCTGTTGACTGAAGTTCAGGACAAACATCACTGTATTTTAGTCTTGGCAGTGGCTTAAGCTATGCATCAAATTAGGGGAAGAGAAATCATTTGATTAGATATGAAAAATACGTGAGATGGAGTACAAAGCTTCATGGAATGCAAGGTTTTGAAGCAAACTGCAATGAAAAGTTCAAGACTGAATTTTCAAGGAAACTCTTTAAAATATGGTCAATCTGCTATGAAAATGGTATTGTTTTTTGAAGAAAGATGTTTCAAGCACCATCACTGCTGCTAAATTTTACAGTGTAAAATTTCAGGTGAGAACATTTCCTGAAGCAAAATAACAAGCTTTTCTTGCAATAAAGATGGGGGCTACAGAATTCCATGTGAATAATGAATTTTGTTGTTGCTGACTGCGTGCCACCTTGCTGAAGAAAATAATAAAACTATAAGATAATGAGAAGTTCCTGCTGTGCCCTAGGAAGCACGTGTGGAACAGAAGTGTAAGCTGAGCTGGACTATGTTTCCATACTACTCTTTTTCAGTTAGTAGTGCTCAAGGGGCATTAGGCTTGGAATATGGTACTTCCTAAATAAGTAATGCTGACTTTCCATGTAAGTGGCACTCAGGAATTGCAAGTTCAGCAAATATTTTATGCAGTAGATCTTTGCTGGTTTAGTAAAAATGATGCAGATTTTTTAATATTTTAAAGGAGCAGTCTTTTTCACTATTTTTTATATTTTAAAAGTGCCTCAAAAAATAATCCATCAGTTATATTAAGCTAACATTGAGTAACATGCAGAAATAATTTCATCATGCGAGTAATCCTGTTTGCTTTAATGCAACAGTTTCTCCAAGCACTAATTCTCACATGTCTAATTATTTGTCAGATTAGATCCTGTAAGCTTTCTATTTTGTGCTTTTTCAGTGAAGTTCTTAATATGTTTGTGGCCACTGTAAGTACTAAGTCTTGATGGGGAGCATGTTGGAAAGCAACATCAAGTGATAATACTCAGAGTTTATTTACTGGATTTTTCAAGGACACCATTAAGAAATTATTAATACAGTGTCAGATCTACAGCTGGTATTAATCAGCGTAGTTCTGCTGTTACTTGAGTGTTGTGCTGATTTAGGCAACTGTGGATCATCTCAGATACGTGAGATTTTGGTTAATTCATAAGACTCTAGTGAAAATCTGTAACTGATTATGCTTTCAAATTGGTGAATGGGCAGAGTAGGTGACAATGTCCTCAAGAGAGGAAAGTGTGAGAGGTGTATCTTGCAGCACCTTTAAAAGGGTCTGGTTTGTGCTTCCACAAATCTGCTATCTTGCCCATCTATCTCCCTTTCCACCTTGCAGGCAGCAACTGCTGCCAAAACTGCTAGTCAGTTTAACACATGCTGCTGCTACTGCTATGTAATACAGCATAACTGCGTTTCCTTTTGCTGCCACTTTTTCCTTGGGATAGAGACCTCTTTTATTGTTTCTTCCTGCTGCTGGAGCAGCTACGATCTGATTCGCAGTATCCACACAGTTACTAGGATGAAGACTTTATAGACTTACAAATCTTTAACAGGGATAATTTGTTTCAGAATGTTTTTGGCTATGATGTACGCATTTTACAGCTGTCCAAGGACAAATCTTGTCCTTGGCAAGGAAATGAAAATAAAAGCCATGTCATGCTTTCAGACGTTTGATTCGTGTCCTCCCTGCATTCAGTAGGCTGTGATCTGTGTAAGTTATCATGATAGAAAGTAATTTGTTATTCGGGTGCCATTACCATTTTTTCCCCACATTAAGAATATTGCCAAGTTTGCACTTTAATCCCTTCCGCTGACAGCTAGTTTTCACAATGTGTCTTGATTTAGTTCTCTTTTTTTTATTATGATGATTCCAGGTATAAATGATTTAATTTATCATTCAGTAGGCATCGCACATGCATCCAGGAGGTTACAAAAGAACTTTAAAAGGTGTTGCTGAAGAAAAGTTCACTGAAAGTGTATTTTGGATGACATATGGCGTACTCTTTCCAATTTTGCAAGAAATGCAAAATACAGCATAATAATTTCAGGGCACTTGCCTTTTCTTACCCTCAAGTCTGGCATAGATCTACTAAATTATAATCAAACCTGATCATTAATGACTCTAGAGTGCCGCAGAGCTCCAAGAATGAGAACTCTGGTCACAAAAGGCACTGCTGCTCAGAGCTTTTGACTTGTCTGAGGTGCATTGACACAGTGACAGACTGAAATTTTCTGATCCACCCCTGGCAAAGGGCAGTCCAAGTTTATCCACCTCATGGACTCTTCAGAAATCTGCAGCTGACTCAGTTTGCTAGTTCCCAATGAAAGTAAGCTGTATGTGCCCATCTTAGCTCAGTATCCCCCTGACTACCACCACAGCCACCCTGGTTAGCCTGTAAGTTAGGCAGAATTGAAACTGTGCCTTTTACTTCATCTTTCCCATGCTGAAAAAGTTGTTCATGGCTCCAGAGGGACCATTTCCTCTTCTGCCAGGTGGTCTTGGGTAGAGTTAACCCACTAGGAATGACAATCTGGTTCTGATAAGTTCAGAAATTGATGGACTATCAGCAATTTGTCACCTGTGCATATGAGTTTTCGAAGACTAAGCCATTAAGGTTGAATTCCAAAGGAATAACAGAATTCTCTGTTTCTTGTTTCTAATCCTTGATGATCCAACAGATATACTCACCTGGGAAACAAGCACCCATTAGCATCCCCCTGCACAGCACCACTTTGACTTGAAGAATTTGAAATGGCAATAGGAAGAATTTACAGGAAAGTATCTGGGAGTATGTGATACATGGTATATGCACAGACAGAGGTCTCAGGTGCTTTTCCCAAGGATCTAGCTAGCTGATGCCAAGACAAATTTCTTTTCACAAACTGGATGCTAGCATTGCCAGCCTTTAATCAGACTCATACAGCTTAATAGGGGAATGTTCTGGAGGCTCTTGAGGATATCTTTGGCAGTAATCCAGCACTACTACACACACCATCCGTTGTGAGTTATGTTCTATATTTTCCAGATTAACCTGAAATTACTCCTATTAGCAGTCAAGATGTAATAGTAAAGTAAAAGCAACTTTATTTACCAGTATGAAGAGAGAGAATGCTGCAGAAATACAGGAAAAAAAATGCAAAGGCCCTTACGGCTACCTGGTATTTTGATTTAACTTCAATGACTCGTGTTCTGTTCAGCCACTTGTGAAAGTCAAGGAAACTGCAGGATGGTTCACACTAGTGTCACACTTCAGAAAAAGTAACCCCAAGGCAGTAGAATGAAAGCTGAACAGGGAACTTGGCTAGGAGTTCTTTCTGGAAACCCCATTGAAAATAAGTGTGTCTGCAGGTGTTTCTTGTTGCTTTGTCTTAATAAATCAGTTTTAATCAGGATGTCAATTTGTAACTCTCTTGCTAATGAAATGCTGTATGAAATAGTATTAGGTTTTGAAACAAAATCTCTTACTAGATTAACTGAGAGTAACTCTATTGCAGATGTAGTTCTTATAATAAAAATATGGCTCTTCCGAGCATAAACGCTTTCAGGTTTATAAATAAATTTAACATCAGCACATAACCTTTGATAACTAACAGCTGCATTCTACTCAGAAAAGGCTGCAAAAAGAAATGCAGTCTATCACTACATACTGGTGTAGTAGAGATAGATAAGACAATAAATTGAAGGATAACAATGCGGTTTGCTCACTGGGGCTCTAATCACAGCTTTGTAACCATAATGCATTCTTTTTATTGTTAATTCCCCCTGTTTTTCTTACGGAAATTCTTACATTATTTTCTTACAGAAATTTAATTCTGCAAAATTAACTGAGATTTTATTCTGCAAAAGCAATGGGGCAAAATATGGAAAGATAATTCGCTATTAAAAAAATCTCTAATAAGGAATGTTAGTATCATTTTGGTTGCGTTTCGTTTTATTACCAATAAATCTGTTGACCTCAGCTCCACTAGACACCATAGAAGTTTCCAGGGAAAACTGGTTCATTCCGAAGGTCAAGTGGAATTGGTAGAGTCCTTCTAGTAAATCGGTGCTGGCTGGATACTCAGTCACAGAAGCAAATCTCTTTCAGTATAAGTGCAAGAATTGTAAGGTATTCCAAAATGTTCTTCAGCTTTTACTGCTGTAGGTAGCATGGTTATGTTCCTCACATGGGTTTGTGGGACCTTTTAAATCAAAGTTAAAAATCTTTGCCCGAGAAACCCTCAGGCAAAAGAAGGTGCAGTGTAGAAGTCCAGAGTGTTGAGGACACTCAGGCTCTGGGCTATTCTTATAGGTTTAGATGAGTTGAAGCTTTCCACTCACTAACTGCAGGAGAGGAAGCTTATAGGATGGATTAAATGAAAATCTTTAGTGGATGCTTATAATTTCACTGAAACCCTCGGGTTGTATGAAGAACTGCTGTTTCCTGTGGCAGCCAGAAAGCAGTGTTCAGAACTCCAGCCTAGCTTATTTGTTCTGTTGTGGTATTTCCTAAGGATATTTCTCCTGGCACAAAATGATGTTTGGTGAAAGCTTTTTGTCTCTTGCACTGTCATTAAGGCTTGTTACTCACTGGATAAATCTGTAGAAAATTATCAGAACTTTTGGATGGGTGGGAAGCTCATACTCAGAAGTGTGTTAAAGTGTTAGTTAATATGTACCCACATTTAGAATAGTAATGCAGTGTAGTGCTGATACCCCAGGAAAACAAAAGTACTGATTAGTCTTTATTTCTGTCTGAGGCACTGCCTTATTTTCAATGCTCTGGAAGAAGTGACGGATTCTCCTTAGGGCAGCAGGAGGTGCTGTTTCTGCTGGGAGGCGCAAACAGCATTTCTTCATTCCTCTGACAGTACTGTTGGTATTGGTTCTCTTGGCAAATGACCATAAAGAAAATGAGATGGGTATAGGATGGAGGTTGGCTACAGGTGGGAATCTCCCATCTCCGTGGCAGGAGAGCTGCCATTGGGGTGTTTGAAGTTTCTCCATCAAAATGGCTAAAAGAAGGCCTCACCAAATGACATGAATGGATTATGTGAATCTGAGAGGGTGAATTTTCTTTTGCTCCTTTGCACAGCTCAAAAGTCTGCGTTCACTGCGTTCATTTAGGTGTTTCACTTCCAACAAGCATTTAGTAAAAGCAGAAATAGGAAAGCCAGGATTAGTCCTCTTTCCATGAAGAGCAGAGCTACCTCTGCTTTCACCTGTGTTTTAAGAGAAAGTGGACACAACTGTATTGTAAAAATCTAATTTTGCAAGCTGTTTTTGAAAACAGCTGCTTAGATTGAGCTCTGCATCCAGGGCGGGTGCAGGAATGGAAGTGAATGCTGAGTGGGTGTAAGAGAGATCAGGATGTGCTTGGGCAGATAGAGGAGAGCTTCAGCTAGCAGGAAATTTTTAATACCAAAACTAATATTAAGGGGTTTTGAGGCTTTTGAGTTTGCATGGAGGTATCTCAGTTTGCCCAAAATCCACTTTGGGTACTCAAGTGCTTTTCCAAATCTGGGTCTTCTTTATCACGAGTAAATCAAGAAACTTAGAAAATAACCAAATGATTCAGGAGTAGAACCTGAAGCTGAGATAAAATGTGAGTACTTCTAATGTGACAGTCCAGAATTTGTTTGTTCCTTTCCTACATTCCTTGCCTCTTTAGAGGACACAGTCTTGATCCTTTTTTGTCCCTTCTGAAGTCTAGAACACTAATCTCCAGAAAAGTGGCTTTTTAC
Source organism: Psilopsiagon aurifrons (assembly GCA_025447955.1). Taxonomy (NCBI): domain Eukaryota; kingdom Metazoa; phylum Chordata; class Aves; order Psittaciformes; family Psittacidae; genus Psilopsiagon; species Psilopsiagon aurifrons. The sequence continues at coordinate 44,543 of JAOEHY010049292.1, forward strand.
ATTTTGAATCTGGCACTGATCCTGCCACAACAACAGATTTGATTGTTTATTTGCCAAGCTGTCAAGCTTAGTTTTTGTGGAATTCACCAGATTAACTCTGTTTCAATAATATGATTAAAAACTAAGCTTAAAGTCGCATCATTTATTGCTAAAACACAAAGTATAAGTCAAGCTATTTTTTTTTAAGAAGAAGAAAGGAAGTTTTATTTATAATGATTTCTTGTGAGTAGTACTAAGACCATTTAAGTTAGGAAGCATTACAGTGATTAATGCATGGTTGTTTGCATTTTAATACTTGATTTATATATCAGATCTGTATTTGTGCACACTGTCAAACTTCATTCTGTTCTTGTCAAAATACTTATTACTGCTGACAGGTGTAACACGCTCCCATTAATCCTTAATTCCTTGATTCAATTTTCTAATTGCTTTTTTGGCATGAGTTTGGAGCCATTTAGTCTTCCGTGATGTATTTGTCTTATGATACAATAATGCACTTTTAAAAATTGGATGCACCTAACTCAGAATGCTGAAAAAAATATAGAGAGATATTACTTACTACAGAAAATCCAAAGTTTTATAGCACTTCTGTGAGACACCACTTCTTAGAAGTGGTGTCTCACAGAATAGAAAATAGAGCCGAACACCTTACGCTTTCCATCTTCCCATTCACAGTATTAAATGTTTTCACTGATAGATAAGAATTGATGCTAAAGTCTGTGTGTTTCACCCAAGGAGATTGTGAACCTATAGAGCAGAATCATAGAATGGTTTGGGTTGGAAAGGACCTTAAGATCATCCAGTTCCAACCCCTTGCCATGGGCAGGAATGCCTCACACTAGACCATGTTGCCCAGCACTCTGCCCAACCTGGCCTTGAATGCTGCCAGGGATGGAACATTTACCACTTCTTTGGGCAACCCATTCCAGTGCCTCACCACCCTCACAATAAAGAACCTTTTCCCTATATCTAATCTGAACTTCCCTGTTTAAGTTTGAACCCGTTACCCCTAATTAGTCCTTACTGAAGAGTCCCTCCCCAGCATCCCTATAGGCCCCCTTCAGATACTGGAAGGCTGCTATGAGGTCTCCACGCAGCCTTCTCTTCTCCAGGCTCAACAGCCCCAACTTTCTCAGCCTGTCCTCAAACGGGAGTTGCTTCAAGCCTCTGATCATCCTCGTGGCCTCCTCTGGACTTGTCCCAACAGTTGCATGTCCTTCTTACGCTGAGGACACCAGAACTGCACACAGTAGTCCAAGTGAGGTCTCACAGGAGCAGAGTAGAAGGGCAGGATTACCTTCTTCAACCTGCTTGTCATGATCCTGATGCAGCCCAGGACACAGTTGGCTTTCTAGGCTGTGGGCAAACACTGCTGGGTCATGTTAAGCTTTTCATCAACCAGCAGTCCTTCTCCTCTGGACTGCTCTGAATCAATTCTCTGCCCAGCCTGCGGCTGTGTTTGTTATTGCCCCTTCCCAGGTGCAGGACTTTGCATTTTGGTATGTTGAACTTTGTGGTGTCTGCAGTGTCCCACCTGTCAAACGTGTCAGGGTCCCTCTGGATGGCATCCCTTCCCTCCAGAATATCAGCTGAACCAAATAGCTTAGATCCATGAACATCCCCTTAGTCATTGTTGTGTTTTCCTGCTCTTCTCACCTCTTCAGCTGCTGCCTTCTGTTGCCTATCCTGCCCACCAAGAGTGATAGAATACACTTCCCAGCTTCTTCTTAGTCTGGACTATTAAAGCTGCTTATTTGTGTTATTCCTAAACAGCCAAGTAACACTTTGCAAAATTTGCTGGGGTTTTCAATACTTAATAAAAATTAAACCTGTTTTGTTACTTTCTTTTCATTTTCAAGCAGATGCACAGTTACTTAGAAAGGCATACTTTTAATTCAGGTATATTGGCATAAACTGACATGGTTTTATGCCAGTAACGGTGGCATTGCCATCTGTCCTTTGTAAAGGGAAAAAAAAATGTAGCCAAAATTTATTCCTTATGGAAACAGATAAAGGGTGAGCAAAGAATCTTCTCAAAGCTCAGCAATTCCTCACAGACTCACCCAGGCAGCTGGACTTCGGCTGGGTCTTTGTAGAATGATCAGAAAATAACGTGGAGAATGGAAAACCTTCTGTGTGAGAAAAATCTAGGACACCAGGAAGATGATTTCTGGTACTTGTTTTCTGTTTTCTGTGAATAAATGTATGACTGCACATTGAAATTGTGGATAACACGCTCTTCCTCTCCCTCCCTTCCTCTCTCTCTCATTCTGTTTTATTCATTACCCTCTCCACTTATTTCTTCTTGTTACACCCACTGACTTACTCTGCTGTCTTGCTTTCAATAATACTGTATGCTCTTTCACCCTTTTATTCCTTTGTGGTTTTCTTCTCCTTTATTGTTCACCTTCCCAACATACTTCCTTCTGTCATGCTGTGAGCAAGAAAGGGAATATAAAAGTAAAATGATGTTAAATAAATGTTTGTTTATTCTGTCCTCCACTGATAGAGTTTTATTAACTCTGTGATTGTCATTTGTGCTTTTTGGCAAAAACGTAAGTCACTTTCTTCACAGGGAAAAAAAAAGGTAATTCTAGCAAGGAAATCATGGTAGCTAAGTGCTTTAGGCAGACAAACACGTGCCTTATCTCTTCCAGAAAACCTGTGGAAAATGCATGATAAATGGCACATTTCAGGGAACATGTTATGTCACTGTGAAATAACTTTGATTCATGGTTATGTATTTATCTTTAAACAACTGACAAACCTTAGGTTATCTAAATTATTATCATTTGCTCTATGCTTCCGTGGGTTTTTGCTAGTAAATTTGAATGATGTGAGGTAAGATAAGACATCTGGTTTATCAGTCATAATGTTCTATAAAGAACAAGTAAGCACACACACAAAATTCTTACTGTATTTGAGTTTTGGATGAAGTCCTCTGAAAAATGTTTGTCAGAAATCATATCCTCCAATTGTGTTTTGAAAAGCATTATTATAAACTTCAAACAGAAAAGGATGGGGCCTGTTAATGAAAGGTTTTATATTGCACATCAATAAAAATATCATTTTGATTTATAATAAAGCAATTATTCACCACATTAAAAGGCATAATGGTAAATTTGTTCCTTTCAGTTGTGTGTTCATATAAACCATATTCTGAATTACACTTTAAAATGAAGATTTCATTTTTGTCTGCATTTTCAAATAGAAAGGAATCGTGTTATTTTATTTGCTGTTGTGATAGATCACAAAAGGTAATGTAAATGCTCTTATTGTTTCCATTAGTAATACCAACTATTCTAACTGTAAATGTTGTATATGGATTCAGGTGCTGTTGTTCTAGTATGTAGGGGAAGATGGTTCATTTGTAAAATCTATTTATAATATTAGTGAGTGCAGAGGGGTCACTGCCAAGCCACCTCCCTGGTTTGTAGCACTTTGTCCATCAAGCTCCGCTCTCAACTCCTGCAGCAGGAACTTCCCTAGACCTGGAAAGTCTATTTTGCACCAAAGATGCCACTGCAGGGTGAAGAGGGAAGCACAGGATTGAAGTGAGATGAACTTACCTGGCATGGAGCTGTATCCCTGCCTTGATGGTTGGGGAGGGAGATACAGGTAGAAATGCTGGGATGAAGTGGCACAAATTCAGGTCCAAGGGGAGGTGTGATATGCGTGTATGACAGTTAGGAAATCTTGGATTTTGGTGGTTGAAAGAGCAACAGGAGTGAATGAAAGCATGTAAAAGTGGCAGAAGCAGAGAGGTCTACACCCGGTTTCTGTCAGTACTGTTTTATATTATATTACTATATGCCTATGCTTATCTGATTAGATTTAAACAGCCCGGGGCACAGACTACCTGCTAATCTTAATGATCCCATCAAGACCCTTTCCTGTATTAAATTTTATGATCTGAAGAGTTACCATTATTTTTCTATGCTATTTTTTTTTTACATTTCCCTTCAATATGTGAAAGTCAAAGGATTCTTAATAAGAACTTTTCCCCACACCTTTCACTTTCTTTTCCAGTAATCCACTGCTACTACTTTTGTCATATTGCATGTGCAACCAATGCTGTTAATGTTATTAAGGTTTTGTTCTGCTTTTCGTCTTTTCTGCCTTGCTTTTAATAGAGTCATATCATGCAGCAATGCCTGTCTAAATGTTTTATAGATAATAGATCTGTGGAAGTCAACAGATATACACCAGCTTATGCAAGTTCAGAACCTGGTCTCTTCATCTGTTCCTTTGGTGTACATTGAACCAATATGTTATTATTAAATGCTACCAGCCCAATGCACTCTGCTTACAAAATACGTCTTATGTTGGGGTTTTTTTGAAGTTGAGTGGTTTTGTTTTTAGCTGAAGCTTTTAAGGTTTTGCTCTTCTGTTTCATTTTTTGGGGAAGATTTTAGTGAACAGTTGTCACTGATTATTTCAAACTTAAATTTAAATTAGATGGCATTCCTCTCCCAAGTTATTTTTACGCTATCACCTCAAATGAATCGACAGAAATGCCTTTCAAATATGACCATGAAGTAAAAAAAAAGAAAGTATATTTATCTATTGCTCAATTTATTGCTGTATTCTCTGTTTCCTTATCTTCACTGAGCAGTAAGAAATGTTGGTTACTCGGAAGTAGAAAAATAGAAAATGATAATTGCTTTACATGATGGAAGCGCCTTTGTTTTCTTTATATCTAGTACTTTGCAGTGTATTTAATACACTTGGCTAAAATATCATTTTTCTTAGTACACTTGAATCAGTTGACATTTATATATCCATTGAATTTTGCATGTAAATGGAAAGTTTTATGGCTTTGAATTTTGAATCAAAACATCAGACTCATATTTTGCCTTGGAACATGACAGACACTCTAAAAATTTACGAAACCAAAAAAGAAACAAATGCTTCTGCTGAGTTTGACCTGATGTTTTAGAAATATCTTTAGCTCCTGACTAAATGTTTGAGCTATCAAAAGTGAAATGCCTATCTCTTAGTGAGCACAAATCATGGAAACATGTAAATATGGAAATATTTTAAATTGTTATTTTAGAACCTTACTATTCTATGGTTCTTTAGACTGCTTTGATTTCTTCCAGTTTCCAGTATCCTCAGTCTTGGTAACTTGAGAACAATATAGCAGCAACCATTTAGTCAAAAGCTAACTGCAAATTAAAAGATCTGTGTAGCTAATAAGAGAGATGCTTGGTAACAGCAAGCACGTACCTCCCATCAGCAAAAACACTGTTATCATAGCTTTATATAAGACAAAGAAAAAGGATGATAATTGCATTGTCAACATTTTCAGAGAGTTTCTAAGTTTATTTAAATAGAAACAGTGGACCTATTTTCTGTGCATGCAAAAGAAAAATCAGGAAGACCCTGCCTCAAAGAAGTCGTTTGCTAGGAGAGATACAGAGAAGGCAGTTTTACTGGTCTAGGAAACTCAAGAAGGATTTGTTATCTTTATATATTTGTATGTAATATAGATTCTCTCTCATTTTTTGGCTTTGATATTAGGAAGCCTAGGTAATGGATGCTGTTGGAGTCAGATTTTTCATATAGGTACTTAGTAGAATAGAGGAAATTCTAATACAGATACCAGTGTGTTTACCAAAAGGTTTTGCTATTTTCTAAGCTTTGAGAATTTGGTATCACTGCATTTAGTGAGCTATAAAAATCAAGTATAATTTTATTGTCTTTAAGTTCATTTAATTTTTTCTGTTTGGTTAGATTTGCGGTGTGGGCTGTTAAAGCCCATTTTAAGTCAATTAATACGGGTAGAACAATCTGTTAAAATGCGAAGAAATAACTGGTGAAAATATCTTCCCTACTGTTGCAGTGAACCTTAAAATAAATTAAAGATCATCAAGTAAAAGTGTGATGGAAATCTTAGCATTACATTGGTATTTTTCTTTTTCAGGGTGCTCCCAAACCGATTGCCATTGAGCCATGTTCCGGAAACAGAGCTGCTGTCCTCACTGTATTCTTATGTCTGCCCAGAGGATCATCAGGAGTCCCACCCCCTGGTCAGTCAGGTAAGGCTTATGTTGGTGAGCATCATGTCTGTCCTCTTTCAACACACAGCTGCACCCACACGGGTCCAAAATACTGGCACAGCAGATGAATACAAGGACAATGGGCAAGTTTAGGGCCAATGTTTAATGAGGAATTTTTGTTCAAAATTTGGTATGGTAACCCAAATAAAAAGCCCAGTAATCAAACTAGGCTGGTGTACAATGGTATATCTCATTAGGACAACATGTGTGCATACCGATATGCTTCAACATTGTCTGTCAGGGCAAAAAAAAACATATGCCAGCCACTTCTATGGTTTCAGTTCAGGTTGCTATAAATACAGCTAAATAGGGAATACCCATGAGTATTCTCATTTCAAGATGATGTTTAGTGCACTAACTTCTAGTTAAGTTCCTTCTCACCATGGATCCCAATGTTGTGCTGCCCAAGATTCAGTTATAGTATTAATATTTTCCATAATGCCTGTTGAATGAAACCTGCAATTGAGTGCTTCCCTAAGAAGCACTTTGAAAATGATCCTAGCTCATCTTAAAGCAGAATTCATGTTAGTTACCTTATCTGATCTATGGTAGATCATTGTACAAAACCACTGCAGCCATTCTTATAAAATACTTCCTAAATAGGTGGTAGCTAAATACACTTTTAAAATCCTTTATATAACTGCCTACAACGATATGATACAAAATGGTCATAACCACAAAATTTAGACAGTTATGTGGCACATCATAGATGACCACTTTACTTTCAGATTTCAGTGGAGATGTTGCCAAAATGAACACCTTTGCAATGAATAGTATGTGCCCAAAATGCTCCTATAAACCAGAATATATGCTTTAAGGCTAACTTTTATCATTAAGAGCCAAAAAGATATCCTTTTAACCTTCAAAAATCCATTTAAGAGATTAAAAAGTATTGAGTAATGATGAGGGCAAAATCAGTTGACTTATGTTGGAAATAAGCTTAGCTGAGTGTTCTTTCTTCTTTTGTCCTGATGACTATCTGTTATTTATTTAGGGTTTTCAGTTGATTTTTCGGGGGGAGTTGTGTTATATTTTTTCCCTCCCTGAGTTCTGAGATGAGGCCTTAGTTCTTGAAATGCTCTTCGTGTCTTGGAATATAATTTCTGGAAGTGCTATGAAAATAAAAGTGTTACTGATGCTTTGTCAAATACATTTCCTGGAAGAAGTATATAAATGTAAGTGCTCTGAAGAGAGCAATGAGGGAGAAAGGATGTTTTGTGTATTCCCCGTGCGTGTTTTAAGGAAATGAAAAAGAAACTAAGGTGTTTACAGTCTTACAACAAGGAAAAACATTATGAAAGGAAATTAAAAGTAATTGTTGAAAATGGAACTTAAAATGTTTTTTTTTCTGTTGTTTTCAAATTTATCTGTGATGTGCGTCTTGGCAGAAAAAAATGTATCTAGTTACTTCACAGCTTCTATTTACTGTATACAGGGGTTTTTAAAGTAATTGCTGTTCTTTGTTGTGGTTTAAACATGGAGAGCATAGGCTTTTTGAAACAGGAGTGGGGTTCAGCAGTACAGCAGATGTGTTATTTTGAATGTTTCTATATCTGTGAAAGAATATACCCCTTTTTTACATGTTATATCCTCCTGTTCTGCTCTGTCTTCCCAGTACTTTGCCTTCCATCACCTTTGTAGGCATGTATTTCAAATGCTATTCCTCCATTTGTTTTTATGGCCTTTGTCAGCCATTTAGTATTTAAAAATATCTAAGATTCTTAGTCCTAAAACTTTCACTTTGTTCAAGGTCAAAAGCAAATGGCAAAGCTTGAGGTGTGCAACCATGCTGATTCAACCATTAGATTATACTGCTATAATCATTTTTTCTTGTGTGTAATGAATTTTGGTACTCATGGACTGCTTTCACTGTATGTAACCATGCATAGTCTAGGCAGAAGCTATTATGCAAGTTTGCTGGCATACCTGTAGCTCTACTAATTCACTTCTTTCCTGTCCTGCAGCACTACCTGCTGCTTCTTCCCTGGGCTTCCTAGGAGCAGATGCTGTGAACTGTGCCAAGTTACCTGAAATGATGTGGAAGCAGATGTGCTTGCTATGTAGTTGGTTTCCCTTATGACCTAAGCTAGATTAAAACTATGATATTTGGGTGGATGGAAGTAGTGTGCTCAGTAATTATGTCTTGCCAAGTAATTTTAGAATCCTCTATTACTTACGTATTACCATTTTCAAGCTCATTGGGATCATTCTAAGATAAAACTGACAGTGTGTCAAACATATTTTTCTAATGGTATGTCAATGATACTGATTCTCAGTTCACAATAAGAGACTGGGGGTTTCATTTCTTATATGCATACATCTGAAATAGAAGAAGAAAATGCCTGTATTCTTCCGCAGTACATTTGCTGCAAAATCAAGAAAGCTAATTCTTCCACAAGTAACTAGTCTATGTTGCATTGGGGCTGTTAGTAATATCCCTATGTTTTTAAGACCTGAATTTGATCAAAAGTGAGTTTTGCTTGTTACCAAGGTTTACATTGAGAAGCATCTTGTTGGAAAATGTCTCTGAATATTAAAAACACCAAACAACCCGAACGCTAATATAAACGTTGCTCTTTCTGCAACATATGTTTTATACTTCACCTTTATCAACAGCTGGAAGAAAAGTTAAAAATACAGATGGTGGGCTTTGGCCAAAGGCTATGCAAAGCAAAAAACTTCTCTGGGAGAGACCATATGTCCCAGTAGAGATCCAGCGCTCTCTACTTCCTGCAAAAAAGTGCTCAGAACTTTACAGACTTTTGACAGTATTGTTTAATTCTAAATGCTAATCCTGTAAGCACACAAAAGCCAGCTAGGTTGGCACAGTAGAACTGCATGAATCTAATATGTGGTTAAAGTTATGTTTTATACAGGTCATGTAGATTCAGATGAAATACCGATAAAAATGAATTTATTGCAAACAAAAATGAAACACTATTCACTGTAACTAATGTTTTAAAGAGGGACTTTTTCAATAAAGGAACAATTTCTAGAATTAAACATTCTGAGAACCTGGAAAATCAGTAAATATTACCGTCGTAGTAGGTTAGGTGTAGCACAGAAGACTGTGTTTTCTTTTAGGTGTAAGTTTTGAAGAGGATCCTAATAATTATATTTCTCTGGAGTAACAACTGTTTAAATGAAATTTTGTTTGGATTAGAACAAAATTATAAATTATAATGATCAATGAAAAGCATTAATGAAGTTTAGCAGTGATAAAAACTAAATGCCTCTATTTAGGATTGACTGATAGAACGTGTGGTTTCTTCATTCTTCAGTTGTCTCATTGGCTGCATTGTACCTGGGAAATCAGGTCAAAATTCAAAGGTTAAAAAAAATAGCGATTCTCTGTGCAATTTGTGTGTAAATCACTTATCAATAGATGCATCAATGTATGTGCATATTAGAAAAATCACTTGCTCAAGCATCTGTGGGCAGATTACAAGATAAAATGGCATATATGTCTTGCAGATTTTATGACACATTGGAAGCTAGAGATCATCTATTATTGGTATACTGTCTGACCCCATGCTTGAAAAAAATAAACTAGACAAAATAAAGAACCACAAAAGGAAATTAAACAGGACCAAGATGATAATTTATAAATTACTTAATGCAGATAAAGGTGCCAATGTATTACCAGCAGTTGGAAAGACCAAGAATAACTTCTTCAAGGTCTTTGTACAGCTCTGGTGATATATTGGGCAATACAAAAATTATAGCTCAGTAGTGTGATAAATCCTGTTAAAAGAACTGCGACCATGTCAGCATTACTATTAAAGCCAACTGAATCCCACACTGTGAGGTATCGAGATACTGTACATCAAGTTTATAAAACTCTATTATGTTTGCATCGTTCATGGTTAAGGCCACTAAATCCTTTAAAGCACAAAGAGAAATGTGAATGTTAGAACATTTCAAAATAATTCAGAATCAAGGATGAATTTTCTGCATTATTTAGAGGTTTTTTTACTTTCACACAGCCTAACTTTACTATCTTCCAAGTAGGTAAAGTGGTAGAGTGAAGGTAAAAGTACCTTTAATCCCTAAAGGTACTTTGTTATTAAGACAGTGAGCTGAATGGTCTCTGAAGGTGTATGTATGTAAATGTTTCTCTATTAAACCTCAGAGGATATCTAACATCAATATGGCTATGACTAGGTAAGGTGAATCTAACTGACTAGTTGAAAGTAACACTTAGAAGTGAAAATCAAGAATTACAGAAAATATAGCAATTACTTGAGCAACTTCAGTGGAAATAATTTTGCAGTGGATGTTGTGGAATGTACGTCCTGGAAGGCTGCATGCAATAGTCTGTTGCTATAAATAAAAATATAAATGAAGATAGCAACATTTCATGTTCAGCAGTCCTCTCCAAAAGTTAGTCTGATATACTTGAATCAAAACAGAATTACATGTAATTCTGGACCCAGTAACTGTGGCGTTCAGTCCTGCTTAATCAGCAAGCTACAGTAGGATCACAGAATTGATAAAGCTACCAGGCCATCTGCCTTCCCTGTGCTCACCATCATAATGAATAATGACTCATTAAGTGTTCTACAAGACAATTAGGTCTGGATGGGATTTTTCAGTACCAAGGCTTTCTTGGTTCTATTTCTAATTTTATCTGATTAAAATACAAAGCCTGGTAATACGTAAGACACATATTAATATAAATATGAAATAATGAATATTTTTATTAAGTACTTTATTTAATGACGTTGCTGACCTGCTCTGACCCTGAAACAAAACCATAGGTAGGGTTTATCATATGTAGAATAGGTTCGTATGTGTACATATCTCAGTATGCAGTGAAATAGTTGCAGATGTATGCCAGGGCATACATCAAGTCCATGAATTCCTACCTGCTACAAACACATTCCTTGCTTAGTTCCTTCATACTTGTAAAATAACCTAATATAAAATCCACGGGACTGAAAGAATGAGTAAAGAATTTCTTGTAGAAAAATATTAAAGATGTTGATGAAAATATACTGTAATTAAGACATATAGAAGAAGGTTGAATCTCTTATGGTCTTTTTGCATGTTGGAGGGTATTTACTAAAGGAGTGAAACTACAGGATGAGTTAATGAAAAAGTTGATAACTATAAACTGAATTGTATAGGCTGATGTATGGAATACACATGACTAAGGGCCCACGTGTGCATGCTGAAGGTTCTAGCATTTCTTATGTACTCAAAGTAAAAAGACAAGGGAAAGAAAGGGGAAAAAACCTGAATCTAATTCTGTATTAGCAAGTGTATCCATGTGCTTACTGAAAAGCTTCAGCTTCACAGCAGCAGTGAGGGTGAAGACTTGAGGGTGAACTTCAGAGGCTCTTTTGCTAAGGACCGCTTTAACCCCTTGTCTTCTCAGGCACATATTCTGGTACATTATTTCACCTCTTTGTAGACCTTTTCTTATACTCAGAAAGGGCGAAAACGAGGGGTTGGGAGGGTGGTGCTTGAGGCTTGCTTCTGTTTCGAGCAGAGGGCTAGGTCAGATCATTAATCTTGTTTGTCCTTTGTGTGGTCTCTGTTCAAAGTGGAAAACAATGACTTTCAAGTTCAAGAGCTGTATGTATGGTGTAATGTCAGGTAGCTAGTAGAGAGGAGTGTTGGCAAGGTACGTTTTTTGGAATAATGCTTACATCGAGTATATGTTTCATGCCATATAAAATGCGGCGTTGACTATAGTCTTGCACACAGTGTTTTGGAGGCATATATAGACTAATACCTACTGACAAAAAAGCACTCTTCAACTGTGCAAAAGGGAACCAGGGAAAGAGAAGATGTTAGCCGAGAAAAGAGGTACTGAAGTTACATTAAAAAGGCTTTCTTTCTGTTGTTCCTTCATTTAGAAGTAGGACTTCTGATTGCTCACATATATAGCAGGCTTTAGTGAAGAAAGACCATGAATACTTAATGCTGGGAGAAAGAAAGTGGGGGTAAGCATAGAAATGGGAAGATACTCATAACTGGTAGGTTACTTGGACTCCTAAACAGAGAAACAAGAAACATAAAAGGATATTGCAAAAGCAGAAGGGAAATCTGTGAAAGGATGTAAGACTAGATAGAGCATAGTTCTGCATTCTGTTTTTTCCCAGCCAGTTTGTTAGTCCCATCAAAGTAGTACCTGGGCATCTTACATGTGTATTTAAGGAAACATTTCTCTGCATCATCCTGTTCTTTGTTCTGTACCTCTCTAAAGTCTGCCTTTGTAAACTGAACTCACCTCTCCTTTGTAATTGTGGAGGCAGACTATTGGATTATTTTCATCGTTTGCTCTTTTATTGACATGAGTTTTTCACTGATACACCAGAGATGTAAATTTTATACTGATAAACTAACAATACTGTTTAGATAAAGTGACATGTAAGCAGGGAAAGCATTATAAAAACAGAGTAAAACCAACTTCACAGTTGAAGTGACATTCCCCCATCATAAGTAACAAGGATTCTGCTATGAAATGTTAAAATATAAATCTCTATTCACCTTCTCTGAAGTGCCAAGATGGAACTGGAAATATGCTAAACTGTGTTGCAGCTTAACAGTATTGGATGTCTAGAACTTGTGATAAAACACAGGGGTGAGTCAGGCATTTTATCTGGACTGAAACTAAAGTAGGGTTTACAGTGCCATATAACTCACTATTATAGAAAAAAAAAGACAAAGCAAAACAAAACCCAACAGTCTTCAGAAGGGATTATACATCTTCATTATGCAGATGATACTTCCATGATGGAAGTCACAGTGCCAAGTCACATAGCTCAGCTTGTAGAGATGCATGGCCGTATTCATTTGACCTGAAGCCCTACAGATAAGGTAGATTATTTTAAAAGACTCAGCGAGGAGCAGAATCTTTTGAAAGTTTACCTTTACTGTTTAGACTGTGTGAATTAATAGATTCAGATTAATAATTTTCTTTAACCTGAGGCATGTCTTGAGCATTTTGTATACCATTGTGATTTTGGTAATTACATTGAGGGACACTTCATATTAGTTACAAACATGCTGCCAGTCAAATGCTCAAGCATTAGAAAAAGTTAAAATTGAGAAAATCACAATGGTCTTTATAAGTATTTAATGACTATAACCAAACTCCTAATTAATAAGCAATAACTTCTACTTTCTGACTCTGAGAGAATGGTTTGTCAAGTACCGTGGTCTCAAAGGAAGTAAAATTTGGAGTTCTTTTTAGTTAACTAGAGATGCTTAGGAAAATAGCTCTTTAAGACTGGTGGAAACGGAAATAATCTATTCTGAAGGTTATTTTACTGTAGGAGTTGGTTTCTTTTAAATAGTAAGGCCTATTTTTGGAGCAACTGTTTTCTGCTTAATTCTGTTCTTCTGCACTAAATCAAATGAAGGAGCAGACTGTGTTTACAGTATTGACACTGTGAAAAGAACACAGTGGTAAGTGGCAGATGGTGCTGATGATTACTTAAAAAATATTTATGGCAATAGCAAAAACAAAATAGATAATAAAACCCAGTAGCCACCACCACCCCTCCTCCAGCCCAAACCCAAATCAGTTACTTTTGAAACCTGCTGTGTAAAGTCCATCTGAAAAACACTGAGGTTCTTAGCAAGCTTTGTGAGTCATGAAGAAGAGGTGGGTATTGATTTTGTCCAATCTCTTAAAGAATTTTATGTGGCTCTGTTATGAATTAGTTTTTGCATTATTCTGGCCATACAGCATTGATCCCTTCATAGTCTGAAGAATTTATTTGAAAGAGACGTAAACACTTTAATGTGAAGAACATGCAGTGTAATTTTAGCAATGTGTCTTCCACAAATCTTAGCAAAAGTAAATTGATCCGACAGTCAAAAATACATACTCTAGAGCTGTCACCTGGAAAGGAAAAAAAAATAAAAAGGAGGAAAAGTTAGAGATGATTGCATTATAGCATCGTAGAGGCAAAGAATGGTTAGGGTTGGGAAGAACCTTAAGATCACCTGCTTCTGACCCCCCTGCCATGGGCAGGGACTCCTCACACTTGACCATGTCACCCAAGGTTCTGCCGAAGCTGGCCTTGAGCACTGCCAAGGATGGAGCATTTACCACTTCTTTGGGCAACCCATTTGATTGCCTCACCACCCTCACATAAAGAACTTCTTCCTTATGTCAAACCTGAACTCCCCCTGTTTAAGTTTGAACCCATTACCCCTTTCCCTTCAATACAGTCCCTGATGAAGAGTCCCTCCCCAGCATCCCTACAGCCCCCTTCAAATACTGGAAGGCTGCTGTGAGGTCTCCACACAGCCTTCTCCAGGTGGAACAGCCCCAACTTTCTTATCCTATCTTCATACGGGAGGTGCTCCAGTCCCTGATCATCCTCATGGCCTCCTCTGGACTTGTTCCAACAGTTCCA
>JAOEHY010049293.1:0-32670 GCA_025447955.1 Psilopsiagon aurifrons
AGGGCAGCGGGGGGTTGCCCCGTCCCCCTACCTCTCCCTTTGTGTCTGGCTGCTCCTCCTCGGTGCGGCTGGGCCTGGCCACTCGTGTCTCTCTCGCTGGGAGAGAAGCGGAAGTGCTGCAACAGCAACTATTAAACAGGCAATGGCTTCCCTGGCTGCTCCCCCACCGCCGAGCGGGGCTGAGGGGCGGCGGGGCCGCGGCGCACCCGCTGCCTCACGCGGAGCAGGGGCCGGGGGCTGCAGGAGGGGTCCCGCTGGCACCGCGTGTCCCCATCCTGCTCCAGCGGGAAAGGAGAGCCCGGAAGGGGACGGGAGTTTTTAATGGAGACCCTCTGGAAAGTAACCTGCAGGGGTGTTGGGGCGGCGGGGGGATAAACGCCCTCCCCGGCTCCTCTTCTGCTTCCGTGCAAGAGCCCCACAGGGACGCAGTCGAGGCAGGTGGCTGGGAGCGGGGGCAAACTCCCGGGATGCTTCTTTAATGCTGAGTGGGGCTATCAGGCTTGTGGGGGAGCGGGAAAGGGGGTGCTCGCTTTCCTTCTATTCTTACAACTGTTTCAACCCCAAAGCTTATTCCCTGCCTCACCTGCTTTGTCCCTCCGACAGCAGCAGCAACTTCTCACCTGTCTTAGCAATAAGGGGGAATTCGTGTGTGTGTGAAAAAAGGGAGCCCAGCCCAAAGTCGCGCCCCCCCCCCTCAAGTCGAAAGGAATCCCCTGCATCTTTCCCCGTCTCTCACCTGTTTCAGCCCCAAAGCAGCAGCTGTGTCCTCCCTTCCCTCCCCCGGCTCAGCGCCGAACCCGCAGCAGGAGCAGCCGCTTCCCACTCGCTCGGAGTTCAGGATTCCATTGTCCCCCACACTGCACTTGGTGACATCACTGACACACAAAGAAGGGGCACTTCGTGATGTCATCAACGCATGCTGGGAGAGAAAACAAAAATCCTGGGCTTGGCAGCGGACCCGGGAAAAACCCCCTTCAATTTCCCGAAGGTTCAAGGATTCGGGATTCTTTCCCCACCTCTCTTTTATTTTCCCGAGTCCCCTGACGGGGAGCTCGCCTGCGGGAAGGGCGCAGCGGCGTATTGTATTTGCGAGGTATTTTACTCATCTCCCCGCACCTCTGCCTGTCGATCTCTCCCTCCCTGCCCACCCAACGGAGAAAAGCGATTTGGCCGGAGCGACCCGCCACCCTCAGCACGCGCGTGGTCCCCCCAGCTCCGTGCTCTCCCGCGGCTCTGCCGGATCCACTCATGAAGGGACAATAGGGACCGGCGTTCCCACCGACCTCCCCCGGGGCACGTTTGGCTCGGTGCCGCCGATCGAGGGGTCGCCTGTCGCATTGCTCAGTATCTTCAGTGGCCGAAAATACAATGACTGTCAACACAGCGCATCCCAGTAATGGACGGGAGTTGTATTGTCGCTCTTACTCCCGAGGGAGGACCCCGAGGTGATCCGCAGGAACACGGCTTCTGCCTCGACAGAGCACTGTCACGACACGACTCCTTGGGAGTCCTGGGGACGCCACTGCAAAACCGAGGCCGCCGGAGCGGCGGGAGGCCGGGAAGGAAGGGACACCCCGGGGCTGGACATTTCCTCTTCATAGCAACTGGGTGGTCGGGGGGCAGCCGAGGGGGGCTCCTCCTAAAGCACTGGCTTCCCATTCCACGCTGCCAGGAGCTGCCTGCTCCCGGGAGCCCCCCGATTGAGTCGGGTGATGGATGCTTGTAGCTTCTTTTGGGGACCCTTGGGAACTGGAGAAAAGGTGTGTTAGGCCAGCTGTAAGCTGGGATGCTGAGGCTCTCTGCCGTGGGACAGCAGCTTCACGCATTTGTGACTCACCACAAGGTCGTGGCACTGATCTTTCAATGTTTATATCCAGTAATCCTCGAGCCAGAGATGCCCCTGGAGAGGACACCCATGCAGGGACAGTCTTTGTCACCCTCTTTTCCTGGACCTCTGCATTTGCTGCTTCTCTCCTCATTCTCACTCTTTCACCCTCCTCCCCCATTTTCTGCACACAGTAGCACCTCATTTCTCCTTGGTCAATACCCAGACTACATACAGTCCCCACAAACTTGCTGTGCATTAGGTTGAGCGTTAGCTAGGTACACCAGTGACACTGTCAGTCACCCTGACAAAAAAAGGAATTCCATTGCAGCGTCACTTCCTAGTCTTCGTGTGGTTTTGTTTTATTTTGTTTTGGGGGGCTTTTGGAGATTATTGGGTTTTTTTGCTAACTTTCCTCTTCAGTCTTTATCACCTGTAGTAACATGTGTTAGGCCTGCCTCAGTGAATTATCCTCAAAAAGCTTGCTGGCACAAATCTGTGCAGTTTGACCTATGGGAATAACACTTGGGAAGCCATGGTCATCCTTCCCTTCAGGAACTGTGGAGCTTTGGCATCTCTGCCATTGACAACAGTCTCTAAGACACACAATAACTGTAATGAAAAAAAGGCATTTACATAAAGGCAGGTGATCTCATCACTTCATGCCCATCACTGATGAAAGGGGGACAGAATTCAGCTCCTATGTATTTAACAGCAACCAGCCATTCTGTCAGCGTTCTCCTAACTAACCCAGTGGCCTGTGGAGGATGGGGCTGGTGATATAGCGTGGTACATGGCAGGTGACAAATGCAGATGAGTGGACACCAAGCAAGGTGACCAGGCTTCAGAAATTTCACTGCTTATAGAACAGCTTTTTTAAAAACAGAAAATCTTTGCTTTCATCACACACAAACCTTCAGCCCTTTCCTGTCAACACAGGAAACCTGCACCAAAGTCAAATGAGACAACTGATATTAATAATGAAAGCCCTCTACTTCTATTGTAAGGGGCAGGGAAAATGTAAAGATTGTAACAGTATCACATACACCGTTTTCCTTTATTATGCTAATAACCTTGGTAGGGGGTTATCTGCAGACTAACCTTTTCTGCAGCACACAGTCCTTGGTAACCCTGTTCAAAGTAACATTATGATAACCAGCAGCAGGGGTACTTTGAAGCCTACCCAAAAATGCATTTGCTGAAAGCACCTAGTAATGTCATCGCTTAAGCAGCTGTTACAGTGGCAACTCCCATTTTATGACTCACCTAGGTCATGGCTAGGACCAAATAATGGGCTGTTCTCCTGTGCTACCCATAGGCCTGAAGAGAGAGGAGCAAAGAACCCGACTTCTGTAGCCAGAAATGTTTTTGCAGCTTGCCTCACTCCCACCCATGAATTGTCCTCTTAGCTCTGCATGGACACTGAAGAACTGGAAGTCAGCGTAGAACATGATCCTTTTCCCAGCAAACAGCAGAATTAGCTCCTCTAATCCAATCTCTTCCCATTTTTGGAGTTTTGACAAAACCTCGCTGATCTGCTTCCTTTTCTGTGAAGTGTGTGCACTTTATCAGGTGAACTTTCCTTCTTATCAGTGCCTCCTCTCACTGTCTCCTTACTTTCCATTATTAGTTGGGGAGAGGACTTGCAGAGAAACACTGACCCAGATTGCTCATTTTCCCTGTGCCCCAAGCTTTTTTAATCGATGGCACTAGTTCAGTGTAGCGACTGAATAGGATTAGTCACTTTTCCCTCTTGGATCAAGTTTGGAGGAGTCTGCAAAGCTAGATGACTGGAATCGAGTTGCCCTTGGGGCTTTGAGCTTAATTCACAACAGAAGCTAGCCAATTCAAATCATTCTGAGCCTCCTGCTAAAGGAAGGTGACTGGGATTAGTCCCATTGTACCATCTCAGTTCCAGATACATTTGCAGCAGTATTGCTGACTTGTCTGTTTGAGGCTGAGCCAAAGCCCCTTATATTTCCACAAATTCCAGTGAGTTTTTGTCAAGCCTTTTGTGGGGGAGCAGAAAAGAAATGATCCTCTCTTTGGCTCTCCTAATGTCAGCTTGCTGATAATGTCAAGCTTGCAAGCCATAAACATGCTGATATCTCACACAGTCCTCTGATGACACACTTTGTCTTTTTTGTGTGAACCTGTAATACAAGGTGAGGTAGCAAGGACAAGCTACTATAAGCTCAGGACTTATGACACAGCTATTAGATTGGGGCGAAAGAGGAAGGAACTGCATTCAAATGAGAGCAAATGTAACAGACAAAACACAGGCAGCTCCTTTATGTGACGTAAAGGTAGTGAATTTACAGGGTCATTCTTTGGTTTCCTGCTCACAGCTATCCTGCCATAACTTAATGATGCAATCCAGCTTCTCTCGCTGTAATTTTCTCACACAATACAGCTCTTAGTCCTTAGAGTTACATCTTTTTCAGTTCCTCACCGAAGAATGAAAGGGTCCACAAGCAGAGAAAGACTTGTTTCCTCTGCTTTTATTCCAGCGCTGAAGAGGACTTTGTCATGGAAGCAAAGTTCAGACCTCATTGTCAGACCCCTGCTATTTGCTGCTTGGTTTTAATTTCTTTGAGACTAGCCCTAGGAGCTCTCTGAAGGCCTTGTGGAGAGCTTGTTGAGTGGGCAGTAGAACTTGAGACCTGTTACATATTTTGGCCTTGTTAAAGTCCTGGTCAGACTCCCACAGATGTGGAGAGTGGCTGGCAATCAATTCTGAAAGCTTAAGCGGGGAAGCATAGCTACATATAACCATACATATCTTCTAATGTGTTTCTTTTATGCGTGTCCTGGTATATGGTCTGGTTCATTTTGGTAACTGAAAACCTGAAGATGCTTAGATCAATTCAGCTTCACAGCATTGTAAGAAATTTCGTGAGATGTATTTCCAGGGGTTTCTGCCTTGCTTCTGGTGATGAGATTGAGCCTTAAAATTGCTTTACCCTGAAGACATGATGATTCACTTCTTTCTCAGTTTGCCCGATATATAACTAGTACTTGGCGATCAGGACTGAAAGATACACTATGCTTTCCCTGTCTATTTTTCTAGCAGCGACTCCATATTTCTGATCCTCATTTTCCCTCCTGTAAAAGAAGAGAATGATGTTAATCAGGAGCTAGACTGAAAGTGTCAATAGAAGGGCACATACAGACTTCACCCTTAGCCACTCATTAGGCTTTTCTCTTCCTTCCTTTTGTGCCTGATGGATCTGATTTTCTTCAGAATGTTGCCTACCCAGTGGTCCCTTGCAGTAGCTTTCTCTGCTTTTCCTCTCTGTCTCTTCTGCACACAGGCTCCCTGGATTACTGTATTCCAGATTCCTTGACTTTTCTTTTCTGGCACTGCATGCTCCCCTAGTTCAGAATGTTTTCCTGTTTCTACCTCTTTTTCCGTTTACAGAAACTGCTGCTTTATTGATCATTATCAGCTTTCCATTTCTACGTACCACTTTTCCTTGGCAGCAGTACTCAGGTCCAGAAGAAACTCAGAAAGTGGAATGGCTATATTTGATTAAGCTGTAGATGGACTACCATCAATCACACCTGCCCAGGGCAATTGCATCCTTGTTGGCAAGAGCCTGGAAGCAGTGAAAGGTGTTGGCCAACATGACTCAGACAAAAGGACTCCTGGAGGCAGTGGTAATGAGCAAATATCCAGTTTTGCCACTCTTCTGCTAACTTGCAGGGAAATCCTGTGAGAGTGCTGAGGCACTGGAATGGGTTGCCCAGGGAATTTGTGAATGCCCCATCCCTGGCACTGTTCAAGGCCAGGTTGGACAGAGCCTGGGGAAAAATGGTGTAGTGTGAGGTGTCCCAGCTCATGGCAGGGGGTGTGGAACTGAGTGATCTTAAGGTCCTTTCCAACCCAAACCGTTTTATGATTCCTGATTTAAACTTGTGTTTGCTTTTTATTTGTCACCACTAAATGGCCAATGGTAATTGCTACTGCTGGGCCAAATCCCAAGTTGAAGCTTCCCACTACTATAATAGATGGTTAGGCTGTGACATTCCTATGCTCCCATAATACCAGGTGTGTCCCAGGAAAAGCTAGTGTAAAATACTCTTTGACCAGCACAAACTCCAGCTCCTGATGTTGCATTTTGTCTGTACAACTGTCTTGCCTGCAGCTATCCTAAGAAATCTTTCCTGGTGTAAGCTTAACTTCAGAGTGTCTCTGACTTGCAACAGAGAGGAAAACTGCTAGGTATGGCTTATTAATAGTGTACACCCAGTTCATGCCTTTGCTTTTGTAGGGTGCTTTGGTAAATTCAGATGAAAAGGACAGTGTTTTTCATACCATCATCAAAATGTTACATGTTGACCATCGACTCCAAAGATGTACCCTGGAAAATCACTTATTGTGGAGATGCGTATCTGCAGTAAGACAAAATGTCAGTCAGTCAGTTGTACTGCATGGGCTATTTAAGAACTCAGCAATAAGTGGACAAAGTTATTTTTCTAGTATCCAAGACAAAAAGGTTTCTCACCATATAAATAATACTTACACCTACAGTCCTTTCTTTCTGCCCTTTCAAATATTTCTCAGTGTCACAGCATGTGTCTCTCTGGCTCAGATGAACTAGTAGAAGAAAATCTGCTTTGCTTGCTCCTATGCTGAATTGGTAACATTCTAGTTTATTCTTTCTACTAAAAAATTGAGCGATTCCCTGTCTGCTCCAATTATGTGGATTTGTAAATCCATGTGGGGAAAAAATCCACATGTCCTAACTTCGCAGAAAATATATTTAGTAAGGATTTCAATTGAGTCTTTCAACTTCTGCCTCCTCATCTAACAAAGGTTCTTCTCAACAGAGAAGGATCAGGGAAGGTGTTCAGGGCTCAGTAATTTCACTCTGTGGCTTGACTACAGTTCAAGACTTCAATGGTCTTCAACTACAATTTTTCTCCCTAGGCCTCCTTATTATTAGAGCCCTTCAAAAGGAAGCAATAGAATCACTCAGACTTTTACAGATCCCTGATGCTGCATTCTTGAGAAACCAGTGTATAGCTTTTCTTTTCCTCTTTTTTGTCTGACCAGCGCATGGAAGCAAAGAATAGAACATGCATCTGATTGTTAACCATTACTTACATTTAACACTTGAATTATATATTTTTCATATATATCAAGGGATAAAGCATTCTTCATTTGCCGCTTAAAATCCATAGTTAAAAAAAAAAGGTGTACACTATTAAAACTCCAGCATTAAAAAAAAAAACAACCTTCTTTTCAAGTATCATAAATGCCATTGTCTAATTTTTTTCTTCCTGATATAGGCCAATGGCAACTCTCAGATTATGGCAAAGGTTATAAAGGTGTTCACAGCATGGACTAAAACTTCACACGTAATGTTTTCTCATTGTCTCTTCTCATATTCATGATCACAAGACTTCCATGTAGCACCTTCACCAATTGCTTGCATGAAGTACAAGCTTAGGATTCCTAAACAATTCTGAGTATCTGTAAAAGGCTTGTTTTTTTGTTGTTGTTAAATAACTTTGTGTTGTTTTGCTCTCTTCCCATACAATCATAAAAGATTTGGAAATCCTTGCTAAGCTGAAGGACGTCATGGGCTGAAGGGCAGCTAGATGTTTCAAGCTTTGTTCATGGAGGTGCATTTCATATCAATACAATTATGCAGATATAGTTCAACAAACGTAACTCTACATATGAACTCCTGTCCCAACATAAAAATACCATCTCCAGTTCAACTGAAACCACTTCCAGAGCATGTAAGTCCAAACTGGAGAAAGACTCACTTCTAGAGTGTTCACATGAGGAGCTATACCAGTGTAATTACACAACGTTACATAATACAACCACCTCTTTTGTTGCACAGACGTGCTTTGGGAAACTTTATCCATGATGTAACAAAGTTGCTCTGACAATCCTTTCGTTTGACATTTCCGTTGAGTTAGGACTGAAACAGGAGGACCTTGCTTTGGGGCTGTGTTTGCAATCCTTTCTCAAAGAATTTATTGCACCTTTTCCCTACCTTTGGCTTTTCCTTTTCTTTCCCTTTCCCCACAGCCTGAAGCACCGCCTTTCTCCATATTTGCCTGACCATCTGCTTCTTTTTTACCTTTTCCACTTTTTCTTCTTTACACACTTCCTTGTTTCTGGCTTTTCTTAACTCCCTGCAAGTGATTCCCTGAAGTTTGGCCAGTGTGTCCTGTCAGCCAAGTTTTTTTATTTTCCCATCTTCCTATGTGGAAGGCATACAAAATGGACAATCAGTTCCTTCTTACCCTTCTTTCCAGGTGGTATGGTGGCTACTTCTCTAACAAATGCCATTATGTTAGTTCCTTCTTATTACTTCCTACTTCTTCTAGGCTTACAGGCTGCTCCTTGAAGAGCCTTGCAAATGGCTATGGAAGCAGCTTTCTCTCAAGGGACCACTAACATAGCAAATGCTCTACAGCCTCACTGGTCCACAGTGGCTGTAGTTTGAGAGACACTCCCTATTGCATCAGTTGGCATGATAAATATCGGAACCCTCTGGATATCAACTTTTCCTTCTTATAGCATAACTGGGATTTAGGCATTACCATGATATGAACACAACACAATAACATAACTGCATAAATTTAATATGTGTTTCAAGAGTTTTAACTTCTTCTTTTGAACAATTCCCCAAGTCAAATAAAAAAGAATCAGCATCATAGAACCTGATTTAGTAAGACATTTACCCAGCCTAGAGACACATGCCTGGTAAGAATGCAGTCATGTGTATATGCTTAAAGCAAATAAGAAGGACATGCCTCCCACACAGAATACCGTGTTCAAGGTATAAGTAAAATTGCGCAGCTTTGTGGCTCTTTGGGTGGAAATCATATCACACCCTGGAAGGGTTGGTTTTCAAACTAAGGCTGAAAAAAAAGACACTGAGCAACAGACGTCAGGAGTGCTTTCTCTACCAGGTATAGCAGGGGGACAGAGAAAAATCCTTTCACTTGCTCATTGAAGGACACTTGCTCATTGGGCACACAAGTTGCCGTGTCCCCAAAAATGAGATTTGTGCTGCAAATCTCAGAATTTATCTATTGCAACTACAAACTACCACCAGTCTTTACAGGATAAGCTGATATGGAAGGCATATTCATCTCATTTTTTAAAACCAGCTAATAATGAAATGGAAGATTAGCACTTTTTTTCCTAGGAATTTGCTGGCGAGGAAATTGGAGATTTTTCAAATAGCAGAGAGAGGCCTAACACCTTTTCAATGCCACTTCTAAATTCTGCCATTATTTTTGTTTTAAACGTCTGCTAATCTCAAAAGATGCCCATTTGTTTCTCGTTGATATCATAGAAAGATGATACCGTCTTAAATATACAGTGTGACACATGACAAACAACTCAGTACAGTCATCTGCAGTCTGGAAAACTGGGTTCATCTATCACGACAGTATTTCACCAGTTTACCTTTTATTTAAACTCATCAGACCCCATGCACTGACTGATGAAGTCAATAAGATTCTAGTTTAATCTGTTTTAAACCAAGCCATTGAATAGGAGCATATTTTTGGAAGGAACTCATTAGTGGTGATGATGCTGCTTTTTGCAACTCCAGAACGGTCATCAGGAGAATCTTTTTGTTGTCTTAATGTCTCTGCAGCAGCCTTGTGTTGTGTTGTGGCCATGTTACCCGTGTACTGTGGATTTCTTTAATTTAGCTGCCTTCATCTCCATTCAGTTATGTTTTTTCCCCTGCTGTGAAATATTATTTTCTCATCTTCTAGTTTCTGTGCTACTGGCAGCCCTTCCTCTCAGCTTATCAGAAAAGCAAGCGAGAGGACAGTGTCACACTTCAGTGATTTTTTATAAAGTTGGGATATATTGTAGGTTTCACAATAAGACAGCCTGGCCAATGGAGTTTGTATATATAGATTTTTCGGTTTCGTTACAGCTATGGGATTAGCTAGCACAGTGAAAGAAAAAAAAGTGAAGGCAGGGATTCTGATTTTGCCTTGGCATAACTCTATTGAGTTCAGCAGGCTTACTCCAGATTTATGCTGGAATAAAGGTAGTTCAAAGTCAAGCCTAATGGATCAGTTTACAATGCTTTTGGAGGCACCAATTTACTCAGCCACTTGGAAAATCTTTCTCCCCTACTGCCAAAGATATGTGACAATTCACAATTCTAATAGATTTGGGGATCTGCTCTGTGTTGTGTACATGTGTTTGCTTCATAGAATTAGGAATCTGTAAAGTAAACCTCATACAGCAAGCCCTGCCTTCCCTTGTGCTAGGGGACAAAGTAGAGAAGAAGCTGCATAGGGAATTTCCTGCCCCTGTGCAAAGACAAAAGACAAACAAAGCTCATGAGTGCTGACCTGTAGCAGAGCTGGATATAGCCTTCCAGCCAGTGATGGCTTACGCAGCCCTCAGAAGGGAACTCTAGCTAGACACAGATCTGAGTGCTCTTCTTGTTCATGGGGAAAAGGATGCCAACAGCATGCTGTGAGGAATCCTGTCCTGACTGATAGGATTTCTCATAGCAAATCCCATGCTGAACAGCACTTTTCCTTTATTGCAGGAAAGGATCTTGGTTCTGCTATTAAATGTTTTAACATACTACCCTTTTATTGTAAAAAAACAGGCTTAAGGAAGCATGTATGTGTGGGAGAAATTACTGTTTTCTTCCCGTTATCAGTGGCAATTGCATGAAGTAAGCTTATCAACTTTGACCACATGCTACGATGATAATTTTTCTTCTGAGAAAAAGGACTTTGTGGTAAGTGAAATAGAGAAATATTGCTGTTTGGAGTTTTGTTGACAGATTTTTTTGTCTTTCTCAAGGTGTGAAATCGCACTTGGCAAGAAGTATCTAAACACTAGAACGTGTCATTTAGTGCCCTAAGTGTTTATGTCCAAACCCCTGCCACTGATGACACAACACACTGCGTGAACAAAAGTCTGTTGGCTGCAATCTGAACTGGCTTCCTAATCTGCACCTGTGCATTGGCAGACAAGCAGCCATCAATCACAGACTCCAGTCTGTGACTGGGTAGAGTGCTATAGGCCGGGCTAGAAGCAGTTCTCAGAGTGCTGATGGGAGGAATAGGGTAAGGTAAAAACAACAGAAGAAAAGAAAGAAACAAAAGGTAATGGAATTACAGGAAATGGGGCTGGAAGGGATGTTGGGAGGCTGGATTGACTATACTCGTGTAATTCCTGACAAGATGCGATTAAAAAAATCTCTTTGAAACGCATTATGGCCACAGAGCCATATATACAATTTGTCAGAACCAAATCACTCTCTAAGTCAGTTAAATCTTAAAGCACCATTCCAGAGTGGTAGACAGCAGTTTGAATCGCTATACAGAAGTTCCTATATCTTGTTTTATTTGAATATGTAAAAAGTATCTGCGTAAAATATTTATCTGCATAATGGAAGAGTTATAGGTATGTATGATTTTTGTAACACTCTGCCAAGAAATAGAATTTTACTAGAGTAAGACTTGTCTAACATGCTTGAAATTGGGCTCATAACCAGCTTGTACAGCTTTCATTTTTATGGGTGGATTTTGTGTTTAAGAAGTAAATAAAAGAGGAGACTCAAAAATGAAAATTAACTCCTATGCCGCTAAATCATCTTTAGAAAGGCATCAAGGCCAGGTCTCCTCATTAGTTTCTTTTTTCATTATCATTGAAAGAACAAAGAACAGCATTTACTTTACATTCTAAAGATTAATTGAAGAGGGGGATGAAACACTGAAATTGAATTAGTAAATTATTAACCAATTTCTAAGTAATAAGAAATAATCTATTACAGAGTCTTTCTCTCCATCTAGAGATTTGTCTTAAGCATTTGTCTTTAAGAGAGAAGGTGGAAGGAATAAGGGGATACAGTCTAGAGACAATCTATCAAGTCAGCTACTGGAACATTAATAATGAACACCTTTGAACTTAGCAAATCCTCCAGATATCTCTTGCTTAACTGTGACTGTCCCAGGGCTCCTGCTTCATCTAATGGCCTCTTGTTAATTTTCACATTAAAAATGCTCCCGTTACAATCACAGCAGCTGACAGCACAAGCAACAGTTAACAAAGCCTGGATCTGGCAGCATGTCAGCTCAGGAACTCCTTCCAGCCTGCAAATACAACTCCACCCACTCACATTTTCAGGACTGGAGCCTGGTGCCAAGGCAGCGCTGGCGAAGGTGGTGGCTGGGGAAGTGGGGATTCTGGCTTCTTTGATTTCCGAGGCTGCCTGTGAACAACAGGGTTCTTTCTTCCTTTATGAGTCAAACCTCACTTTGTTGGCTGGAAGGTTTCCCCACCACTTATTTCTAAGATTAAAACTCTGGTTTACTTTCAGAAACTGTAATAAGTAACATGAGTGTCCAACTGAAACCAGCAAATCTCGTGTAGAGTTCTGACTAAGAGAAAGGGTCTGGCTCTCACTGCGAATACTTCTCAGTAGACTTGTTTTGAAGGTGCTCACACATTCAAAGGTCTTTTGAAGCAGCTCACAGGGGTGAAATTTTGATCTTGAACCCTATCATATGGGATGTGCTTGCAGCATGCATGGAAAGACTGGGGAGTAAAAGAAGGTGCATGGGGTACCCATAACTGCCCAATGGAGGTTATGGCTGTTCTAAACTGCATCACTCAGACCCCTGGTCTGAAAGGAATAAAGCTTTTACACCAGGTGTAAAGCTGTCTTCTCCTCTGCCTATATGGTACTCTCCTTCTGCCCTGCCTCATTTATGCATCTCTCAGCTCATAGCTCCAGCCCACAATACTTTGCATCCAGACACACTCACACAGTCTCTGCTCAGAGTATCTATGTTTTGTCCTACAGTCTAAATGTGAATCACAGTCCATAGGGCCTTGTGAATGTCTTTGATGGATTCTAGAGACAGGAGAGGAGAGGACAGAAGAAGGAATTTTTTGAGAACTTCTACCCTGTGGTACTCAGCTATGCCAAATTTCCCTGTCTGGGCTGCAAACTGTGCAAACACACATTGCTCTCTCTCAGACTTTGGCTTTTGCTTCGGTGAAAGCCCGCAAGTAATGTACTAAATTCTTTACTCCCACCTCCAGTCTTAAATGAATAGCTTCTTGACTCATTGTACCCTATGCATAGATTTAATGAATGACTTTAGCTCCAGGGTAAGCCTTCTCCCCTGTGTATCAACACCCCTGCCTCCTCCTCACCCTAGGACAATGGCTTAGACCATCCTCCAGGCACTTCCAGGAGCGGAAAGTTGCAGAAGGACACAGGTGAAATCATCCAGCTCTCAGCTCACATTCAAGAGGGGCCTGAATCAAATTTCTCCCTTTCCCCCTCCCTCCAAATGAGTATTGCCTCTGGTTTGTAAACAAGGAAACAGCTAAGCACTTTGAGCAGCTGGTTCACAGTACATTCTACCTCTGAGAAAGATTGAGAGGAAACTCCTGGACTTGTTCTGCCCAGCTTCATCATGTGATTGGGCTCTAAACCATGTCAGACCGAAGGGCAGGCCTTCAGTGATTGTCTCATGTCTGGCAATACCGGCTGTTGATTTGTCAACAGAGTTTTCACTTGGAAAACCTTGTTCCTCCTCAAAATGCTCTCACGATGCTGAGTGTGAAGATGAACTTCAGTAGAACCCACAACAAATGTGCTTCTGGTTGTGTGTCTCCCATCCCTCATGCCTGGTGTACAGTGTGAAGGGCTCTGCTCATCGTCCTGCTGTATAAATACATGCTGCAGCTATAAAATATAGAGGGGGAGAGCCTGAACAAAACTGTTCTGACTACAAGGCATGAGGGGCCCTCTTTCAGCCCTACTCTGTGCTCTCTTCGTCTGTGCCTCAGGAGCAAGCTTACAGTCTCCGAAAAATTTTGTTCTCTCCTTAGATCCCAAGCCTTTTGAGTTCAACTCTTACAAGGGAAGATGCAGAGATAGCAGAGGAACAAGAGATTTTCTTGTAATTTTAGCATTTATTTCCTTCTTAAAGATGCAATTGTTAAAAATAAGTGATGTTCTGGCAAAAGCTAGAGTTGCACTGTGCCAGACAATTTTATCATCCCAGCCCAGGAAAGCTCTAGTGCGCAGCATTGCTTTCTGACATGCCAGTTTTTCAATGCCAGGCCTCCCTTGGCAGTGCTCCATTCCTTTCCGTAGTTTTCTTCATTCAAATCCCCTCCAGCATCCTTTTGCTTTCCGGCAGGTACGTACCCCCGAAGCCGAGCCGAGCCAAGCGGAGCCGAACGGCGACAGGAGGGGGAGCTCGCAGCGCGCCGGCTTTAATCGGGAACTTAATTTAGCAACGCCGCAAAATCACCGCTGCGGCTGAGGTGCCCGTAGGGCCCTCCTCGAGTCCCTCCCCAAAGGGAAAAGGGGGAGAGGGGTATTTTGGGGTTGAGGTTAGGATAGAGCATTAATCTAAATTAAAGCGGAGTTGAGAGGCGATGAGGCTGCCAGAAAGCAATGGAAGGGGTGGATCTTTGTATTTATACAGCTAGCAGTGATGAATAAGGTGCTTCCACTGAAGGTAAATAGCACCTTCACTCTGATAGACTGGGGCACGTTTACTGCTGGTGTAGGCTTCTCAATTCAGCTGAGGTGTAAAGGGCTGTGCCCGCTTACACTGGCACTGAATTTAGCTGTATATCTGCTAGGCAACCAGGAAGCAATGCCATGCCAGAGGGAAAGCCTTTGTTTCCAGAAGTGAGACAGAAAAGCGTCAACTACCAGTCTCATCATAAAATTATGGGGTCAAAGGACTGAGCTCTTTTCTTCAGCATAGATTCAGGAGAAGGATATTCAAGTGTGTGCTATTACATGGAGAATTAGGGACATGGTTTGGCCTCATTTGCAAACTTTCTGCCATACCTTCAGGCCTGATGCAAGGCTCACCCCAAGTTAACATCAAGCTTCATGGAGTTGGGACCTTTTCTTTGTTTACTCTTTTCTCTGAGAAGTCAGCTGAGAGCAGAATCTGGAAAAACTCCCAACCTGCCAAAGCACCTTTCTGAAGTCAGTCCTTGCTGAGGATGCAGAGGAAATTGTAGCTTTAAGGTTGCATTCCTCAAGACCAAAGTAACATCGGCTATTTTGGAGCTAAGCCTCAAGGAAACCTTGCATTGGTTTCGCAACAGTAGTGCGAGCAGGTTTTTCTGACAGAAGGCTAAGACCAAGTCCTGTCTACCCTTGCACACAGCCTGCCAGTACTGAAGCTGATCTACTCTTTAAAATGGATGTTATTTTTCCCAGTGCAGACAGCCCTGTAGGAAGCTAATCTCCTAATCTTGTAGTGGCACATTTAAGAGAGATTTATTTTACAGTCCCCCTAAGTGCTGGCATAACTCTCCTGTATAAATTCCATGAAAATTCCCAAATTCGAAATCCAGCGCTCTCTCACAAGATCACTTTCTAAGGTAAAATATCTTTCTCCTTACGTAAGCTCATGACCTTCATTACAAGCGCAAGCTGGGCCTTTGATTAGAAAAAAAGAGCCTCTCACTTGAGCTGGAGGAGAAAGAATCTAGATTGGATTAAAAATATTTAGTGCCAAATTAAAAAGTTTCCAGAGGATTTCTCCCAGATAGAGGGTTGTATCTTCCCTTGCTATAGCACAGGGGCAGAGTTCTCTGCAGGTAAAGAAAGCTTTCTACAGATACAGTTCTGTGATACATTTAAACAGAATGAGCCTCGTTCTTAAACCTATCTAAAAATGTAAGTGGAATCATGAACACTGACCTTAAAATGAAAAATGATTTGCAACCTTTGCAGCTGTGTCTATAATAGTGCCATAATTTGAAGTATTTTATCCACTCAGCTACACAACCTTACCCTTCATTTGCAGTTTTCATTTTACCTACAAAAGAGTTCACCTAATATCCACCAAAGCAAGAGAAACCTACTGGGTATTACAAGGGGAAAATTATTACTAGCCATATTTTATAGCAAGGCTGTAAAGTTCAAACGGCAGGAGTTGTGTGTGCACATCACGTTTCATGCAAATTACTCTTAACAGTTTAACACTGCATCACATTTTGCCTCCTGAATAAAAACGCTTCTTTAGTTATTTTTCTAATAATCTATGTAACTTTGGGGAACTAATTAAGGCAAAACATTTCCAATGTGCCTGTTTAGCTGCTTAAATCAAGTGGCCTGATTTTCAAAAGTGCTGAGTACTGAAGCTAGAGTAGATAGTTAGCATCCCTAATCAACTGGTCATTTTTATGCGGTCAGTATAAATTTAGGAGCCCTGTGTGAGCTATCTATGTGATATTTTTGGTTTAATTATTTTAAATGCAAGTCCATAGATCACATTAAGAGAATTAAATCTAAGAAACATTTCTAGCAAGTTATGTCTCCTCACCCTTCCCCTTACCTCTCCAACTTAGCTGTAGGAAAAGATGTCAACTTATAAGACTATCAATGTTTCTGTAGCTGCAGGAAAATGTTAATATTACTTCTTGATCGCAAAAGGAGCACGTGATGCATAATTAATCCACATATGGATAAGGATGTCTTCCAAGACTGGAAATGGAAAACTCATCAAGAGTGCATACAACACACTGGATCTAATACACATGCTTCACTTGGACTTCTTGGCTGCCTCACATCTGGCTGGCCTGGAGTGCAGGCAAAGCCACACATGACTCTCTGCCCTCTTTCACGGTGATGAACACAGAACTGAAGCCTGGCTTAGGGAGTGCCAAAGTATGGTTTATCTTGCCTGGACTTGAGTTTTGAATACATTAATTTCCAGTGTACTAACACCATCTAATACGAGTACTTTGAATCCTAAACCTTTGGCTTGGGCTATACACAGATTTTGCAATGATGTAACTAACAAAAGTGCTAGAATGATTTTTATTATTCCTTTTTTTTTTTTTTTTTGTAATCCAGGGACATCTGGATTAATGATCTGTAATCTCCCACAGAATCAAATCCCTAATGGACACTGACTGGAAAATTGCATGCTGATATCTTATTTTGAAGGGCCAAACTGGCTGCTGATACAGATTCCAAATTCTTACTGAAGGAGATCTGCCTTGGAAAGGATGGAGGTGTCATGTTTTGTATCACTGCATTGGCTGCTGGAAGCAGCTGTGCTTTCCAGTCATATGCAGAATAATTGAGGTCTCAGACAGGGTGCTGAGGTTCCCATGGCTGAGCACCTCCAGAAAGGTTTAGGCCTGGTTCCTCAGGAACCTATTTTTTTTCCTCAAAAGACAGATGAACACGATGACAAACTAATTCTTCCAAGCTAGATGCCATACATTATAGAAAGATTTACAGAGCTGTTTGCAGCAGGTGCTTTGGCTGTGCTGTTTACCGCTTCAATGGGAGACCAAGTAAGATTTTTATATTCCTCTCCCATAATACTTAATGAGAAATATTTATGCTTATGTTGGAGATATGCTTTGAGCCGTGATTATTGGCTGCAATTTTGCTGTTTAATACGATGTCCAACTTCAGTACTCACTGTTATGAGGCACCATTACGAGGCAGTGGTCCTTGTCGTGTGATCTTACAAAACATAGAGAGCAGTTATCGTTTAGGAGGCTGGAAAGGTCTGTGAATGCTGGTAGTGAATTATGAAACTGTTAATTTTTTGTGTCCTTAATCTGAAGAGCAGCCAACCAAAGCAATGTGCCTGCAGTATATATATGCATATAAAAATACACACAGGCACACACGCATAAATAGTACAGTATGGAGGCAAAATTCAACTCGTTAAATATGCCCTGCAACAAGTATGCTAAAATAATTCTCAAATACATTGTCTCTAAAATGCCCCATAAATAGAATAGTGCTCAGACACAGTGGACCCCAATAGCAAGGTGCCATGCATCAGTTACTCTGTAATACTTCACTCAAAGTATCTGAATCATCAGTCTTGCTACCTTCCTTTTAAAACGGGCCAAGGGATGGACACAATCTCCTATCTCATGAGTGGCTATTTGTTGGGCCTCATAATGCAGGGAGGAGTCCAAGCTCTGTTTCTGAGGGAAAGAGCTGACACAAAGCTAGTTCAAAGGAAACATAAAGGACAAGACCCTGGTAGAGTCAGATCATTGTAAGTATATCAAAGTGGAAAGCAGCATGAGCAAAAGATGAGGTCTGATGTACTTTGAGAACCCAGAGCCTTAGTGAAACAGGGTGTCTCTTTAAATATCTATCGCCTGTTAGAGGTCAGATTCATCATGGAACTGAGGGACAAAGACCACAAAAGTACATCAGGCTTTCCCCAAATATTCATCTTAGTAGGACTGTGTTTGAGGCACAAAACTTCCAGGCAGATTTTAAGTCTTCTCACAGAAAGATGGTGAAAGTAGAGAGTGAACAGCACTCATGCATGGGTTTGTGAGAGGGTGGAGGAAGGTGTCTCATGCCAAGGAAATTGTCAAATCCAGAAAAAACCTGTCAAAAACTGCTTTCACAGAAGCTTTCTTTGGGAGAACTGTTCTTCAAGCAAGTTCTCTTAGGGCTGTGTCACACAATTCATTAGAGAGAATTGGTGGGTAAAGCAGAGGCAGTGATCTTTGAGAAAACATCCAATTTCCACTTTCCATTTTGTCAGACGCTGTCAGGAAGTGTTACACAATGCTATTAAACAGCTGTTGCTTTTCTCCTTAAAGGTGGTTGAAGTAACACTGGTAGAGAGCCTTGCTCTCAGTAGATCTGTGAAATGCGATGGAAATCCCTCTAACCCCCACCTCACAGTACTGCGGGATTTTAGTTGTCCTGGATGGTTTTTCTACCCGAGTTCAAGAAATTCCAGCTTTGTCCCCTGCAATGTTCCTGGGCTAGGGTTTAACATTTTCCTTGCAGAGATGGGTGCTGCCAACAGTTGTCACATTGGATGGTTCCATGTCTGGGTGAGGCAGAAGTGGAAAAACAGGGAAGAGGACAGTGGGAAAGGAGATAGCCTTTAAACTGATGGAAGCTGGTCGTAGCAACTACTTCCAGCATGGTTTTATTTGGCTGCTGACAGACAGCAGTTCTGTAGCAGCATCTACACTCTGTTAGGAGACCTGGAAAGGAATTAAGACTGTATGTTAAACCAGATCTCACTGGCTTTTTTTGACATCCTCCTGATTGATGCCAGAATAAATGAGAAGAGAATCTGACTTTAGGGCTTACAAAAAGCCCCCACATTTCTAAACTTTTGTGTGTGTGTGTGTGTGCAATTAAAGCTGGCAGAGTGTTGGTGCTACCTCAGAGAGAACTGAATCAGTACATAATTCCTTGGCTCCGCATTCCTGATGCTCCGGAGGCAGCTAAATGACAGTGAGAGGGGGAGGGAGGAGCTGTGATGAATGTGTTGTAAAAGCACCAGAGTGCAAGAAGATAGGGAAAGAAGCAAGCAATTCTCTGATTCAAAGCACTACCCAGAGAAGACTTCAAGGTCACACCAAATGGTGCATCTCAAGCTGTCAGCCACATGTAAAGGAGATGGTTTGGATGGCTAACACTGAGTTTTTCAGTGCTCAGCCCACCACATGAGCCCAGCTGATGTTATGGCACTTGTATACTTGAAGTATTGTCAGTGCTGTCATTCCACTGATGAACAGTCCCAACCAGCAGAATGGTCCTCCTGCTCAGCTACCTACTTGCAGTAGTTGAAGGATGTCTTTTGTTGTAAGGCATCACTAGGTACATGCAGGGTGACTGTCTCTCACTGGACATGGCTCTTGTGTGGGGAAACAGCTGTGGATAGTTGAGTTCTTTAACAAACATCTCCTGGGTTTGTGTTCTATGAGGACATTCTTATGCCTGAAAGCAAAAATTAGGAATTGCTTCCCAAAAGTCTATATTTTAAAGTCTCACAATCATTAGTTTGCACGGACTACCAATTCTGCATGTCAGATGCTCCCTCTAACACACGGGAAGGAACGTAGGAGCAATTAACTGGGACATCTCTGCTGCCGCTCCACACAGAAGATGGTCCAACATAGCCATGGACTACGCATCTGAGACTCTTTAAAAGGAAAAAGCCAGGCCAACTCACACTGCCATTAAAGACAACCTCTATTTGCACAGTGTAAGAGACCAAATGCTAGTGGGAAGAACTGAGTATTTTTGGGCTTCTCAGAGGAATATTATAAACAAAGCAGAGTGACAGGAAAGGTGTATAAAATGTGTTGACAGTACCTTTAAAGTGAGTCGCTATGTGTTATTTTAGACAAGTCTTTATTCATTTCTACTTAATGCTGTGTGCTAAAGGTCTCAAAGCTGTTGGCAATACTCGGTGGAATAGTTTTAAGGTAACCTTAATAGAACAAGCAGAATAAAGGATTGTTCAAATACGTTGCAGCAAAATAGCTTTTTAATAGAACAAGTTATCCAAAACACTGATGGCTGGAGCTTGTAAATGGGAAAAAAAAAATCTCCCCTGTGTTTAATTACACCAGCCTGTCTTTATTTCCTTCTTACGATTCTAAACACAGTTCACTTGTGCTGGACATAGTCCAGTTGGAAAGTTAGTGTTTGATCAACGATGTGTCCTGTTCACAGGCTGGAGGTCCAAACAGGATGACTACAGTCAACCATCCTGTCTGACCTCCTGCATAATGTAGGTTATGGCATTCCACCCTGCAAGGCCTGCAGTGGAAGGAATTACTCTTCACTGCTTTTCCAGATTCAGGAAAGCATTTCTATTTTAAGCAGTACTTAAGCAGACACTTAACTTTAATAATATGCTTAATTACCATTTAAACATGTGTTTCAGTGCAATTTTGAGTTTGCACCTTTGTGAGCAAACACTGTGGAGACCAGTAACTTGGTCATCTGAAAAGTGTACTTTATGACTCCCATTGCAAAGTGAAATCTTAAGAATTAATTCCAGAAAGTCAGATGTTTTGCTAATGTATCTCCAGTCAGCAGATGACCTCCAGAGAGGTCTGATTTGCTTGGGGATTTTCAGGCCGATGGGAGTTCAATGGTGTCGCCTGTTGCAGTATGAAACTGCTGTAGGAAATGCATTTCTCCTTCCACTTCACTTATTAGAAAGGATATCTGAATCAATAGTATTTCATTAATTCAGTAACAATCTCTACTAAACCTCTCAAAAGACAAGGAAGAAGAGCAGGTTGATTTTGTCTTCATTTCCAAGGTTTTTTTCACTTGCTTGGGGAGTGGAGGAAATCTCTGCTGTGCCATAATACCTTACCTAATTGAGCTTTTAGATTAATGTTTAAACTTCATTTGCAAGTCCATTACCAAATCTAATCAGTTACAAAGGTACCATTAACGAAAGGATTTTTTTTTTTCAGATTCACTTCTAATTCGCATTTCCTCCCACAACTGTCCAAGGCCCTGGCAGTGGTGGCGAATACTGTGTTATAAATATTGTACTTATACTAGGAGGGAAAAGAAATCATGGAATATTTTCAGTAGAGACAATAATATACCGAATTACATGGAGTTCATACGCAGGTATGAGCCAAAAAGGGGTCGGTTAAATCTTGACTGAAACTTCCAATTGTCAAAACCAAAAATACTAATGTTCATCCTCTTTTAAAGTGATGATGACACCTTTAAGAAAGTGCTGAATTGGTTGCACTGAAGGCTTTTCCCTAAATCCGGCACCTGCAAGAGATGTGGAGCATGGTCAGCATTATCCACAGCATCTTCCAGTGTACTGAAATCCTGGCACAGCCCAGAAGTTTCAGGTCTGCTTAATTTTCCATGCTCATGTACTCCTCAGCCTTGTTTCTGGCAAATCCTCTTCACATTGCAAGTAAAATATTCCTTTTAAGGTACATGTCAGAATAAGACCACCAACTCCTCAGTACTTGGGATAGTGGACAACATAAATGCTAACACATGGCTGACCTGATCACAGCTGAATGAGTGACTTCAAGCCGAAGACTCTCTCTCCCATTACCTAATCCCTGAGACATCCAGACTCCCATGCTCATCAGCACTTAATACAAAGAAAAAAAAAAATCTGGATTTTATTTTTATAACTGTTCATAGAAGACAAACAAAGCTGAAATGGAGACATAAAAATCAGCAGTGGGATACTACACAGACACCACCACTTCCAGGGAAATCAGAATTTTGCTGCTGTGTCTGTTATTAGAGGAAAGCTCTGCTTACCCAGAGTGGCTGGACCTCAGCTTTGCAAGGCAGGGGCATTTAGAGGTAGCTGCTAATAATCAGAGGGTTTGTCACCTCTTCCAAACCTCTTGATGCAAATATATTCATTTCCTGATCCCTTTTGGAGCCTGCTTACCCTGGAGCCTAGTCATCTCTGTGGGAAGCCATGGTTGGGAAGGAGGTCTGCAGAGTCCTGAGAAGAAAGTAACCCTGTTGCTACAGTGCAGATAATATTACACTGCACCTCTAAAACATGCAGTGTTGCAGCTCTCAGAACTGCTGCTTAAAGGGATGTGTTCTGCTGGTCAAAATGTCTCTGATTAAGAGCGAGAGAGGCCTTTCCATCAGGCTACTTGGCTTAAGAAGCACATAGTGTAATACACAACATGCTGAATGGAAGCTGTTAAGGTCTCTCTCACTCTGTATCATTGGCCTGTCCCCTTGGGTTTCTTTCTTAAGCTTGCCTCTCTGATTTGACAAACAGGGATGATAATTGTTGTATTAGCACTTACCTTTGTAGATCATAGTGAGATCTGTGGGTAAAAAAAGGGCTGAATAAGTACTTCTGCTATGATATACTACTGCCTTTCTGTGTCCCTATACTGAAAAGAATGAGAGCAAAGAACAAAAGGAGAAGCAGGTAAGAATAATTAATAAATATGCAGCCTGCAATGGCCTTTCTCCCAAGATAAATGCAAAAGCAACAATGAATGCAGAGGAGGAGAGGAGCCAGCGTATAGCAGAAATGAAAGCATTGACAATGCCAGAATTGCATCCACAGATCCTTGTCTCCATGGACCTCAGTCACTGCTGTGTGCTTGAAGCTGGCCAGAAGAATCCCAAATTGAGATATCTGACTATACACCCTTAACATGAGATCACTCTGACTGTTTTAAACCTGAAGAAAAAGAAGGAGGGTGGAAGAGCCCGAGGGTTCAACATCAGCAAGACCTAAACTACTTGACATTCTCGTTCCAAAATGCCAACTCTTAAATTATCAAGGTCTCTCTTTTTAGTTCTTTTCTTTCCCCAAGTGCTCTGTATTTCACCATGTAACAGTGTGCAAACATTTTATCAGCAAATATGAGGGGGGTGGGGGAGGAAGATCAGCTATCTAAAACTGATAAAGCGATTTGGCACGAAGGCAGCAGCTATCACTTCTAAATGGATATGAGCTTTCTAGGGTTTAACAAGTTGCAGGAATAAAATTCTGGGGACTGACTGCTCTGAGGGTGAATGGGAAGCTGTGCTCACTCGCACCGTGACATATCTACCTGCTCCACTGCCCACGTTACTGGGACTGTGCCCTAATGAAAGGAGTGATACTACTCTGCTGTGTAGCAACAGTCCATGACACTCTGCTCACAGTATGTTTGGGGCCATTACTTAAGTAATAATCTCACTGCTCCTTTGTTTTATGAGGCAATAATCTGATTCCCATGTGCATAAAATGAGGCCAAAGGGTAAATAGTTTATTATAATGAAGGAACAACATTAAGACTGGTGAAAACTAGAGGTCACTGTTATTATTTCTGTTATGACACCCATTCATTTAATAATCCTTCTGTTCATATCCTAACGTCAGGGATCCAGGTCCTGGTTTTTCAAGGCAGTATCTGTCCCCTAATAAAGGCAGATATTATCCTGCTGTCTCTCACATCTAACTCAGCTCTCTCTCAATATGATTCCTCATTACAATCGGATCTGAAAGACTCACAACGTGGTTGTGTGGTGAAGAACTACTGGAGAGGGACCAGAAACACTAGACATTCTGTGTGGCCTCAAGGCACAGAGGTATCAGTACAGGACAGAGAACTCCGCACAGGTTTTCGAACTTATGACAAGCTTCCTGCTTCGTGAATTCTCCTTCCTTTCTGCTGGACCTCTTTCCTCCCTACCCCCCAAAAAATAGTGCCTACTCTCTACATACAGTTTGTCATTCCCAGTTGTATTCCCGGTAGAAGTTAGTGCATCAGTGATGTATTTCTGTAGGTCTGGGGGTTTGGTTTTGTTTCTTCTTTTTCCCTTGATGGAACAAAATCATGGCTGGTCTACTTGGAATGGACCTGAACACAGCAATATTGCAGGGTTTACTTAATCACACGATAAAATAGGTACTGTCAGGCTTTCTGAATAGGCAAAGATTCCATATGTATTAATATATATATATAGTAGTGTATAATTTCATAAACCAGTTAAATACATAAAACTTTTTTATCTAGAGACTTTATTACAATATAGTCTCCAAGTGTCTTGGATCCACCTGTTCCTATCTTATTCTCTTGCCTTGTCACCCAGTTGATCTCCTATTAGGTAAATCCCTTCTGCATCATAATAGTGGTGCATATTCCTCTGCCTGTGGAGTATATAAAGTATTATTATTAATGTGATACTATTATTATTGTTGTTATTATTATTGTTCTTATTATTGATGCTGTGCTGGCTATCAGAGGTATGCTGGAGTAATGTACATAGAACAGTAGATACATCTTTTCACATATCAGCTAGAGGCAAGAACATTATACTATTATAATGTTCTTGCTGGTTTTACAGCCAGCCAGGTAATAGAAAACAACTGCTGAAGAATAGGGGCCTTATTATATGTTTTCTAATGCATTTAATGTACGAAATTCAGTATTGCTGCTACATAGATATGAAAAACTTTACTGATATTAATAATGAGAAAATCTGACTTGACAGTGAAATCAGCAGAAGTAAAGCTGGATTTAACATTCCACATCCAAGATCTTTACTTTATTTAAACACATTTTTTTCAAGTACACCTAAAGGCTGAGTTTTCAAGGTTTGATGAAGCAGAGAGGTAAGTATGACAGACAAAAATGAACATTTCAGAAAAGGACATTTTTACTATGGGAGCTAAATGAAGACTATTAGGATGAATTCCCTTCAGGTCTTCTAGAATATTGTCCCTTGCTTTTGGTGGAAACTGGGAAGATCAACACCCAAATGATTTGGTACAGATATCATGAAAATAAACCTTATGATGCAAGTCAGCACCCTCCTCATTGTGGAAGAGATGCTGTATCTACAGAATAACCTATCGGTAAAATACAATTTGCTCCAGAACTGGGTAACAGGATTTTTTGTGTCATTTTAAAAAGCTTCTGGGTGGTTTGTGGAAAACTCACAATCAAACAAACAACACCCTCCCAAAAAAGCCTACAGTGTTCAGAGTTTGAATCAATGATGCAGACTGGCTCCCAAGGTGCGTATCCAGATCTAGGTTCATGTAGCTGACGCCTATGCCAGTAACTGGATGCGGATACCAGAATACTGCATAGTAACTGTCTGAATGTCAGTGAACCTGACAAAACTTCCGCTCCAAAAGCTGTGTAGATACTCCCTTTAATTTCAGTGGTCTTTGGACTGGGCTTAGTATTAACTATTTATCACAGACAACAGAAAACTCCAGATGATTTGTTTCATTTGCTTAGTAAATGAAGATATTCATTTGCTTAAATGAATGCATTGAAAGCATAAATTTAGAAGGAAGGAAATAAAGAAATTTTGTTTTCCAAGCTTGCTGGTAGGAGAATTTAGCAAGGGGAATCCCCATAAAAATAAATTCATTTCTTGCCCTCTAACATTATTACTGAAGAGTTAAGTTATAACTAAAGTAACAAGCTCCTGATTGTTAGAAGCACCCTCCAGTACTCTCTGATTCCCAAAGTACCACATTTACCTTCTCCCATTTGGCAATGTCTCTCTATATTAGCAGCATTCATTCCTTTTATTCACTGATGCATAGAGGTTAAGGTGAAAAAGGATCATTAGATATCTGGTATAGCCTCCTATACATCACAGGCCATTAAATTCCTTGCAGTTATGTTTGTATTATATGAAACCAGTAATTTGCATTTGGCTAAGGCGCAGCCTGATTTGAAGATGCCACGAGACTGAGAATGACTTTTTCCTTTGGTTGTGTGTTCTAGTGGTTGATCAAAATGTAAAAAAGAAAAAACATCAATTTTCTAATTTGAATTTGCCTGGCTTTAGTTTCAAGCCAATTTTCCATTTCTTATCACAGTTTTCTCCACTACACTGGGGAACCCTTCTATTTTCTGCCTACAACGAAGATACTTCTGTGCTACAGTGCAGTCCCTTCGATATGCTTTTCAATAAGCTAAAGCGCTAAGCTTTTGCATCTCATGCTGCAAAGATTTCTCTACTTTTGGAGGCTCTGTCCTGTTTCAAATACCCTTTAAATATGCATACACCAAAACCAGATGTATTCCAATATAACTTGTGCCAGTGTTCTACCCTATAAAATCACTTCTTTAGTTCTACTCACTAATCATCAGTTTAGAAGTCCCATGGTAAAACTTCTCATGCTTTATCACAGGATCCCCTTTGGAGTACATGTTGGATTGCTTTTCTGCCATAATCTTTTTCAGATCCATTTAGACCCAAGTCTGTAACTTTGTCGTGATTGCATGCTTCTAGATCTGCATAAACCCATATTCTGATAGAATGAGCTAGGATTGCTAATCTCCTAGTCAGTTTGTATGAATGCTCTGTCCTCACTGTTGTCTTTATCTCATCTGCATTTATTAGCAATGAGCTTGTATTCATTACCAGGGCATTTGAGATGCTGAATGCCCTCAATCCTATGGTGATGTTTACAGAAACCCAATAGGAGTTCCCCAATACTGTGTCATACAGTTACTACTACTTTTTGAAAGCTTAGTAGTGTATTTCCCAGTCCACTGTAGGCAGAGTCCGTGAAGATTGTATAGTGCTAAATTTAAACAGAATGGCATGAGGTGTTATGTCAAACATATAACTGGTAAAAATAGCTACATAGATATATATATTCAGCTAGTTTGATCCATTTTCCATAACAACTGTTGACTGGCAATAATTATATTTTTGTCCTCCAATTCATTCTTAACTGAGCCTTGTGTCATCATTTTCTTTTCATCTTTTCTTTTTTTCCCTGGGATTAAAATCAGCCTGACCAGCCTGTACATCATCTGGTGACCCTGGAACCTTGGGGAGACGTCTGTTAATGACCAGCACTGCAGCTATGCAATTTATTGTCATGATATACAAATGTAATACAGGGGAAATCTCATTTATTAAATGTGTTCATTAAATTTCTGTAAAATTCAGTCCTGTAGCAACTGAACTTACAGGTACTTGCGAAGATCAGGCACGGCTTGAAGACACAAGGTAAGGATGCAGACGTTTGGGGAGTCAGACATGACTGTGGCTCCTGTGGTCTCGGAATGCTTGTGGTAGCTAGCACAGACCCATGCTGCAACTGAGACAGATGCTCTCCCATGTTACACTGGGACCTTCTCCAGCATCAGAAGCAGGCAAGACCAGGGGAGCATTTGGGTAGCTCTCTTCCCATTGTGCAGCTCCTCTCAATACATCTTGGGTAGGCTTTTCTGCCTCTGTTCTGCTTGACACAGAGATGTATTACTTATTTTCAATGCTGTCAGTCTGGCAGTTTTCACAAGGAGTAGCATGATATTTGCTCTCTTTCCTTTATCCGCAAAAGAAGTGACACAAACAGCATTAAAAATGATAAAGTGTCTAAAGACATTAATGCCTTTATAAAACATTATTCACATCAGAAGACATATAAGCAGTACTCATATGGCAATTTGTTTTACCTTGTCCTATCTATAAGTGGTTGTAATTCTATTTCTGAGTCTCATTTTCTGCGCTTTCTGTATTCCCTATTAACAGCTATTAGGATCTGAGGTATTTTTATTCTGTGCTTGAGAACAAAAATGTAGTGCTAAAAATAGAAAATCCACATTAGGAAATAAACACTAATGTTATTTAATATACTGAATAAAACTAGGGCTTGTGGGAACCCTATACAATATGGACAGCTGATGTACTAAGAATACATTATGAGCCTCCCTGAGCTCTATCCTGGTTTTCCTGGTCTAGCTGGAAAGAGCGAAACTTCTTTCCTTTCTTATTATTTATCTTTATTCCCATGAATATCCATTTAAAATCGCTTGGGTCAGGACTCTGTTTTGTTCATGGTGCTGCTAGTGGAGAAGCTCTAACT
Source organism: Psilopsiagon aurifrons (assembly GCA_025447955.1). Taxonomy (NCBI): domain Eukaryota; kingdom Metazoa; phylum Chordata; class Aves; order Psittaciformes; family Psittacidae; genus Psilopsiagon; species Psilopsiagon aurifrons. The sequence goes on from JAOEHY010049293.1 coordinate 27,950, forward strand.
TGCAATTAGACCTGAAACACGGCGGTAGGGAACCACCAGAAAGGTGGGCATCATACACCTCCTGAGAGCCTGTGTGAAAGCAGGAGTGTTGAAAAATGCTGTATTCATGAAAAGAAAGCCCAGTGTTCCAGGCCTGGGGATTAGAAAACTGTGTGGCTAGTGATGAAGGGCCATACTTTACTGTCAAGGACGCAGACAGTTTGTGCTCCAGACATGGCAGACACAACAGGAGAGCTGAAAGGTGATACTCTAGTTGTAAGCCTTGCTGCTGGAGGAGCTGTGAGCTTGTTTCTCCACTACCAGTCTCGTTTGCATTAGGCAACACAGCTTTATGCACTTTAAAGAAAATGCAAGTAGCAATATGGTATCACAAGGTCAGCTGCAATCATACATATTAGAGAAGGTTATCTGGAAACCACATGAAACAACAACCTCTTTCCTCACACCAGCTCTGCGCTGCTTTCTTGTGTAGCAACAGCTTGCAGATGAGGAGCTGAGAGTGGTTTTATTTTTCTTCTCCTCCACGCAAATCTTTCATGACTCGCACAGCCCTATGACTTAAAAAGTACCTGTAAAGTTGGTACATTCCCATGAAACGTTCTAGAGGCAATGGGAGTGGAGGTGCCACTGTGGGAAGCTCAGCCATCCCTGCAAGTTCTACAGGCTTTAAAGTAGATGCTGGACCAACAGTTACATAGGGGACAGAGAAAGGATGGCCTTCCCCAGTTCTTTCATTTCTCCAAGACCAACAGCAAGGATGACAGCAGCAGCACCCACTAGGCAAGATGTGGGCCAGACCTACCTAGGTTACTCCAAACAGAAATACCCTCCTGCTTCAGTTTCTCTGCTTCAGTGTGGAGACAAATCAGTTCCTTGCAACAGATTAAACCAAAGCTGTAGCACAGGCCAGCTACCCTCCTTCAGTAGGCAGTACCTGGAGCCTTGCAGGTATAGCAGCTCCAGCTCCTGCCACCCCTAAATGTGAGGCAGGCAGTGGGTGCCAGTGCTGCCGGTGTGGGCAGCCCATGGTTTCTGTAGGTGTGCAGTCTGTGCCAGCACTGCTGCAGCAAATTCTTTTCATGGGAGGGGCAGGAAACGGTGTTTCTGTAGTGTGGTGGAAAGCAAACCATTCACTGCCATCAGGATTCCATCTCCTCACAAGTGAGATCTTAGTTTATGAATGTGTCTTTGTAGTCCTGTGAGAACTGGTAGAGTTCCACTTTCAGGAAAATATTAATGATTAACCATGAATAAGCAAGGGAGCATGAGACCTTTGTGGTGTCTGCTGGGAGATAGCAGTATTCTGCCATAGCTGACAAAAACCCAAGCCCACGGCTTGTGGATGCTTAATCCAAACCCCCACTTATCTATGAACAAGTCACACATCACATAGTTCCTCGCCAAACTTACCCAGAAGGAAACCTCTCTCCCAGTACATAACCCTGGGGATTTTTGTCCCCCAGCAGATCAAGGGGTAAGGACTCAGATTTGCCCCATTTCAGTCAAACCACACAGCAAACTTTATTAATCTTTCCAATGTAGCTATTACTATCCATTCTTCCTCCTTCTTCTTCCTCCTTCAGCACCAGCTGCCACAATGAGTATAGCCCTATAAAACACATTCCGATCGATTCTGGTGCCCTCAGGTGCCCTTCTCCTCCCAGATGAGCATCTGTGAGAGGCAGATGGTACAGATAATCCAGAATATATTTCTTGAGTCCATGTAGAGAAGCTGCCAAGCTGCTGAGGCTTTGGCACCTTGCCTCATGGCATCCACGGCTGGTGAGAGATGCAGATGCTGCTCAAAAATAGCTGAGGAGGAAATTCTCCCAGTGTCTCCAGAGGTCCAGGGAAGGTGGCTGCTGCTGTGAGGCTCATAGGCGGATGTCCTGCCAGCACCCCTGCTGGGAATGCCTCAAGCAGAGCTTCCTCGCTCATGTCTCAATCAGTCCTTCCTCCCAGCTCCGGTTCAACAGGCTCTATGGGCACTGTCTTGCTTTCTTGTCATGGAGGGAGAGGATGTTTTTGGTCACACATGGCCTGGCAAATGGAGGAAACAGGGAGCTAGCAGTTGTTGTTTCTGCCTGCAGACCTCACCTCCATGCACTCTCAGGGGCTGCAACAACAGATACCTCTGTTCATTCTTTTATTCTCATAAATGATAAGCACCAACACAAATTTATAGCTGACAGGGATATAATATGCCCCCTCTTAAGTGCTGAGCTTTGTCAGTGATTGCATGGTGTGGCTATATAGATGCCCATCCGTGCAGCGCAATCCCACACCCTGCTACATCCTTCAACATGGGCCAGCACCAGCAACCTCCTGAGCTGCAGTGAAGGGATCCCTAAGATGAACGACCACTGTTAGAGGTTCAGCTCCTTCCTGAACAAGAGAACTGATTTTCTAACGTGGCTGTGCCTGGAAGTAGCCTGGTTCACACATGAAGTCATTAGTTATGGGGTAGAAATCATACCCATGCACATCCACAGCAGTCCCCCTGAAATTCAAGTGCTCATCAGGGACTACCATGACTAAAGCTGCGTACTTCCACAGCAGTCATCAGGAAAAGGAGCCGAGACCAGTTTAGCAGCACATAAGACCAACAATAACCAGAGTCAACATACTGTGCTCTTCCTATTGTGTGGGACTTCAGGGCAGCGTAAATCCTTGCATTACCTGGCCAGTTGTGAAAGGCACATTCTTACTTACTGAGGGTCTGCCAAGCACTTTCCAGACATGAAGGAGAGTGCAGTCCTTGCCTGAAAGGCTGATGGTCAGTGGCAGACTAGCAGTGAGGAAAGGGGACAAACAGGACAGAAAACAAAGGCATGTGAGCATTGGAAAGTGAGTAGTTTGCCCCAGTATATTTTGACAAGCTGGAAGAAATGTGGGATACATTAATTTTCTTTCCACTGTTCTTTATTAGTTCTATAACCTTCAGGTCTGTAATTCAGAGCTAACATCCTTCATTTCCAGCATTCAGTCCTTTCATGCACATTTTGCAGTGAAATTCCCCTTGCTCCTTTCCCTCCCTTCCTCCCCTTCCCAAAACTAGGATTCTATACTCAGCTCCTTAAAAGCACAAGGGTACCTAACCCCATTGGATCCAATAGGTTTAACCAGATTTAGGTGTCTAAACACCTTTGAGGATCTAGGCTTTAATCAGCTCATTTAACAATCTCCTATAGTTAAAATAAACAAACAAGGTCTTAAAGCCAGTGGCTCTGAGATCCAGTGCAGAACAGGCCCTCCAACTTCAGGCACTAAAGCAAAGGGTCAGGTTAAGTCCCAGAAAGCAATGCTGAGATGGAGAGAGGTGTCATGCTCCCTGGGCAATGCTGTGCCTGCTCAGGTGATGTAGCAGTGATCAACAAAGAGCCATGCAGTATTTGCAGAAGACCTGCTTTCTGCATTCCCTGTAAGGCAGTCCCTCCTTCCCCCATTTTCTGAAGGAACCTGACTTCTCGTGGAAGTCCAGGTGATCCAAAAGCAAGAAGACACCATGGAAAATTTCAGCTATGCCAGTGCATTTTTGGAGATTACACCTCTTTCCATTAAACAGCACAAGAAACAAATCAACTAACTTCAGTCACAAGCTGCTTAACAGAGAAATGAAGGAACTTATAGCTGTAGCTGATCTTGCTGCCTTACCACAGAATGAAAAGGAAGCTCCCTCTAAAAGTAATGCTATTCTCATTGCCATAAAGCTTGCACACCAATCCTACTCAATGAGCAGAAATCAAAACAAAAAAGAAGGAGAAAAGGGTGTCTTTTGGCTGGAGAAGTTTATAAGAAGAATATATGGTGTCATAAGCAGCAAGGAGCAGTATTGGTGGTGTAACAGCTCAATCATAAATGAGTTTGGGCTGTGTTTTTTGGGAAGTGTCATAAGAAGACACTTCCCAAGTGTCTCCAAAGGAGAAGGAATTTCTCCTTTCAAGAAGAAATTTCATGAGGAAAATAACAAGATTGCCTTTTCAGTAATTTATGGGCAACCTGCAGGTAAGACGACAAAGATGATGAAGGCTAAACAGTGCCCTGCTATGTACTGTGGCAGTGCCAGCCACAGGGCTCTGTAAGGGTTCTGCTGTCCTGAGAAACTGGCAGCTGAACACAAGGACACAGCTATGCAGGGCAACACCCAGCCTTTCCAGGAAGTCACTTAGTCGTTACCTTGCTCAGGATGTCTGACACAACCATACACACAGGATCTGTGCTTTGGTTGCTGTGTTGAAATGCAAACAGGTGTTATAAAAACATGAGGTGGTCCTCAATGCCTTTCACAGAGAACATGGGCTTTGATCATAGAATCATAGAATCATAGAACAGTTAGGGTTGGAAAGGACCTTAAGATCATCCAGTTCCAAACCCCCTCCCATGGTCAGGGACACCTCACACTAAACCGTGCCACCCAAGGCTATGTCCAACCTGGCCTTGAACACTGCCAGGGATGGAGCATTCACAACTTCCTTGGACAACCCATTCCAGTGCCTCACCACCCTCACAGCAAAGAATTTCTTCCTCATATCCAATCTAAACTTTCCCTGTTTAAAGCCGTTACCCCTTGTCCTATCACTACAGTCCCTAATGAACAGTCCCTCCCCAGCATCCCTGTAGGCCCCCTTCAGATACTGGAAGGCAGCTCTGAGGTCTCCACGCAGCCTTCTCTTCTCCAGGCTGAACAGCCCCAACTTTCTCATCCTATTTTCATATGGGAG
>JAOEHY010049294.1:0-11707 GCA_025447955.1 Psilopsiagon aurifrons
AGGAGCAGAGGGAAGAAAAAGGGGGAAGTGAGTGAACAAACTGCGTGGCTGATTTATGGCCTAAACCACGACAACAGCACAGACTGAGAAAAGAAAAATTACTTCTGAGAATCACAGAAGCCAATGAAGTAGCTTCACCCTGAAGGGTTCTAGAAGCTCTTAATTTAAACTGTGAATCATTTTGCCACAACCTTAAGACAAAGGTTCCTAAAGTGGCATCCTTTGGGGGTAATACTGTCTTCAGTTCTGCACTATATAATTTAGGCATTTGGGACATGCTAAGCATATCAATTGCTGATGGTGGCCACTTCACTTAAAATAATTGTTGATTATTCAGACAAAAGGAAACGTGCTTTTCTACCTTAAAGCATAAATTTTAATGTCAGATTCTCCCTTAATTATGATGAAATCCGATGCTTTAAATTAGCACAGTCTGGATTTTGACTGGGTTTGGGTTTTCCTCTACTTTTCCTCCACTATTTGGAAAGGTAAATAGGAAGGCAGTGTTGCAAGTATAAATTTCAATTGACTTCAGAAAGAATAATTGATGTTCTTAAATCTCTTTAGAGGAATAATCAATAAGGATCTGTTTCATGAAATGAGTTTTACCTTTTTCACACATACTTTGAAGTTAAAAATTGTAAACTGTAGTGCCTGGGAAAGTGTTATGTATAGCTGATAATACCAGATGAATGACTGCCAATAATGAGTTAAATAAGGCCAGTGCAGAAGGTGATGAGAGCATGACCTCACATCAAGCTATCCTTCAGTAAGAGACTAATGCTTCTTAAAATGTGCAAGGGTAGCAACATCAATGCTTGCCAAATAGAGGAATTCAGGCTTTCTCAGGCTACTGGGCAGATACACATCAGGATTCAATCTTAGATTTGTGTTAGAACTAAAGTCCATTTTTCAACCACATTGAGGCTGCAGATGATAGTAGGAAGAGTTAATATTCAATCTTGAATGTTTCTAGCCTTCCATAAAAAGTGAATTTAATAATCATGAAATGAATTTTTAATTTTTAATTTTAATTTTTATAAACCCCTAACTAAATAAAGCTTATTTAAAAATTAAATCATCTGAATCTACATGTCAATGTGTGCCTATCAAAGTTTCCAGCTCCCGTGTATCCCCGAAAGTCACAATCTCAGTATTTCTTCCCTTAAGGTTATGGTTGAAAAGACAGTGGAAAAACAGAAAATTTAAATGTATGAAAAGATCCTACATCAGAATAAAATCAATTGGAAAAAAAATGTGTTTGGTTTAATTACCTTTTCCTATTAGCCTGGTGAACATGCTTTCCAAGTGCATTTTTAAATACATTTGCTGATGGGATTTTTTTATTTTCTCAGAAAGAAAAAAAAATAAATAAACAAACCAGCTGAATAATATTAGGAAATGTTAAACCCCAAAATTCATATAGAAACCAAAGCTTAATGTGTATCTGTAATACGTGGCATTTCCATAGGATATTTAAGTTAAAAACAATAGTGTTTTCTCCCGTAGTTCTTATGCCCATAAAAAATATTTTACCCTTCCCACTGCCCTTCACCCTTGCCAGATTCAGGATAAGGTGAGCTTTAGCATTCTAAATCTCAACCCCACATGCTCAGACTTTGTCTATATTCCTCCTGCTTCCATGTCTTGTTTTAGTTTATTTAAACCGTGTCTCAGTTTACTGGGGATGTCTTTTTTCATCAGTGCAGACCTCCCATCATCTTTGCTTGATAACCTAGCCATCATGATGGACTGTTCTTGATCTTAAAGAAGGTGAATCAAAAACACACACCTACACACCCCCAACCCCTTCCCTCCCAAGCCCTAATCAAATTGAATTCTTGCAAGCAGGTCACTGATCAGTCTAAAGTCTTCTCTTGAAGTCCAGGGCTGTGATCCTGCTATTTACCTGTTTTCCTTTCTCTCAGAATTCTGAATTCTGGACTTTTGAAAATGCAGGGTCTTAGAGAAGTTCCAGTTGATCTCTGTAACATCAGAGATGAGACCGTTTGCTGATCTCCTACAACTTCTTCATTTGGCAGTGCAGGTAGTTCACCAGTGTGGCCACCTCCTGCAGAAAAATATTTCTCTGTGCACCAATAAGAGGCCACAGACACTCTGTACTACACCCCCAGGTTCCTCAGAGACCTCCCAGAAGTCCTCCAGTGCTCTTGGAGAAAGTTCCCAGGAGATCTAGAAGATTACAAAGCAGAGTCCAGGAACTACTATGCCAACTGCTGTGCCTGCTGACTTAAATTACTTAATTGTCTCGAATTTAGGGTAAGGATATATAATGATCGTAGAGATAAGACGTGATTCCTGGTATGGGCTGCAGAGAAGTGTCATTATTTTTTGAAAAAGGTGATGGAAATTTAGCTGGTAATTTACAAGCCTTGTTAGATACATTTGGTTTTATATCTTGTGGAGTGAAATGTAATTAGAAAATAACAAATATTGTTATTCACATTGTTGCTGCAACATGTAAGTATCTAATAGAAGTAAATGTCTGGTGTGAGATGATGATGATTAGTTTTGGAAATTCTAATGAAATCATTATTCAAATAAAGATCAGATTTCTTATCCATTTCCTTCCTATATATGAGCAACATCAGATTAAATAATTAGCTATTTACAAAATATACAGCCCAGATCATAATCTCTAAATGATGTTTGGAGCTAACACTCAATACTATTAACCTCTAATGAGATGACACTTCAAATCTCATAATGCATTGTACAGTTAGGGAAAAACAACCAACACACACACACATAAAGTGAAGCCAGAAATCAGTTAGGGGACAACTGTCCTGAAAAGCTGCTAAGAGACATAGATACATCATTGTTGTATTTAATGAAGACACTGAGAAATGTTAACATGCCTGTTTGATGAAGAAGAATCACCCTCAATGTAACTGGGTAAACGTTCTTTATTTATCTTAAATATTTGGGCATTATGAGTGCAAAGGCAATAACAGAAATTAGGTAGGATGTAATTACTGTTGGAAAAAATATGCTAACTGTAAATCTAACATACTGAATGTGGTCTGCAAGACTGCATAAATTAGCCAGGAAAAAAGAAACCATTCTTTGTAACATATTGTGTTGGTGTGGAAAAAGAACATATAGAACAGAATATATTAAAAATAAATTATCTAATTGTGGTTGTGAAAATGATCACAAAATACACTTGGAAGCACTGCCACATTCTGTACTGACATTACTTCATTGACTTCAAATTGAACTAAGCCAGCAGAGAATTTGCTTCTTACAATTCTTATAATGTAAGGTGAGAATTAATTCCTCCAATGCTGTTACCAGACAGATCCATTTTCAGTTTGTATATTCCTTAAGAAAACATGTCCCTGAAGACCAGAAGACAAGTACTCAGCATAGCTACATAAACTTAGTATGTGAAATGTAATTTTGAATTTCTAGATGTAATCCAATTGAAAGTTAAAGTATGGTTAGTTAGTGGCTTTAATAATATTATACCAAACTGAAAGATAAAGAATTTTATCTCTGTTTAGAACACTTTAGTTTTTCCAGATGTTTCTCAATGGATTGTATCTAGTAATTTAAACATCATTTAATAAGCATTTGGTTGCTTGGTTTTTCTTTTTCTCTCTTTTAGATATGGCATGAATCTTCCCTTTTTTTTTTTTTTTTTTTTTTCTTGCCTTGCAGTATTTTTATCACAGAACTTCAAATAGTTCTATGGCCAAGCAACAAAAACACCTAAGCCCCCTACATAGTACTTTTCTTAGGGCAAACATAGCAGCTCTGGAAAGACAATACTCTATATGGAGGGAAATACTACATGGGCTAAATGCTATCTAAATCATATATAAACAATTACTAATACCTGCCACAGATATCTAAAGTGAATCGTCTCTCTCTGAACAGCACAGTGCTACCTAGGTTAGACTTCTGATATGCCTGTGTGTATCAGAAGTCTGTACACCCTACCTGCTTCCTGCCAAAGTCTTTTCTGACTCACAGTCAGGGGCATCCTTCAAAATCTTCGAGTCCTATGTGGCAGCTGCTGTTTAAAGTCTAACAAAATTATCAGAATATCAATTTCACTGAAAGAGAGGTGACAAATTTGGCTTAATTCAGTTATTCAAATATAGTAACTAGTGGCATGTGAGATCCCCTTGGTTGCCGTACCTGTCCTCCAGCTGATATTCCTGGAGTTTGTGAAATTCTGTGAACATGAGATATCCCAGATGATCTATCACATCACAAATGTGATACCTAAAATCTAAATATTTAAATCACACTCATGATGGCATTGCAGTTCATGCACCTGTACATATCATTAAATCTTTGGCTCTAGGCCTGACTGCCTAGCTCTAGTAGCCTTTGCTACCCTATCCCAAGAGCACACTAGTAAACAATGAGGACTCACAAATAAGTGAGCTGTCCATTTCTCTTTGTGTCGTGGTTTAAACCCAGCTGGCAATTCAGCCATACAGTTGCTCACTCACTTCTCCCCCCTTCTTCTCTCCCATTCCCAGAGGGATGGGAAGGAAAATTGAAAGAATGTAACTTCCACGGGTTGAGATAAGAACAGTCCAGTAACTAAAGTATAACACAAACCACTGCTGCTGCCACCAATGATAATAATGACAAGGGAAATAACAAGGGAAGAGAATATAACAGCTCACCAACTGCCGATGGATACCTGTTCAGACCTGAGCAGTGGTCTAGCCCTTCTGGGTAACTGCCCCCAGTTTATATAGTGAGCATGACATGTTGTCTTATGGAATACCTCTTTGGCTAGTTTGGGTCAGGTGTCCTGTCTCTGCTCCTTCACGGCTTCTTCTCCTCCCTGGCAGAGCGTGAGACTCAGAAAGTCCTTGGACAGAGTGAGCATTACTGAGCAGCAACTAAAAACATCAGCGTTATCAGCGCTGTTCTCAGGCTGAGAGTCAAAAACACAGAGCTGCAGCAGCTACAAAGAAGGAGAAAAATGGCTGCTGCTGCTGAACCCAGGGCACTTTGTTGAATGAAAGCCTCTCTCTGTCTAGTATTTGCCAGTCATATAAAATATGTATTTCTGACCTCTAAAAATGCTATACATTTCATATGAAACAATTTTTTAATAATAATAATAATAAAAAAAAAAATGCTCAGAGTGACCAGGGTTCCATGATATCTCCTTTGTCCTTCTTTTGGGAGCTCAACTCTTCAGCCTCCTGCCATGCCACATCCTCTCTTTCTCCTCTACATTCTGCATTTGGTATCCACCGAATTTATATTACAGTATTCGCCACACTACACAGACATCTGATTTTCATATTCATGCAAGCACCTGTTCCCATGCAGATGGGAACTCTCATATTTGTCTGCTTCTGTCATATAGGCTTTCTCTGTCACTTTTAGAAGTATTTAATTCTCTCCATCTACTATAAAAGTGTGGTGTGTTGACCCTGCCTTGACCCTAGGTGCTTAGTAAAGCTGCTCTGTCACTTCAATCCTCAGATGGACAGGGACAGAAAGAATATGATGAAAAACTCGTGGATTGAGGTATGGACTGGGAAAGATCACTTACGAGTTTTTATGATAGACAAATCCAGACTCAACTTGGGGGAATTAGTTTATTTCCAATCAAATCAAAGTAGAATAATGAGAAAAAACCTCAAATCTTCAAACACCTTCTCACCCCTCTTTTCTTCCCAGGTAAAACTCCATTCCTGATTTCTATACATTCTACCCTGAGTGGTACAGGGTGAAGAGGTGTTCTGGTGTTGTGGTTTAATCCTTTTAGACAACTGAGTTCCATGTGCTTAGTTGTTCTGGGTTAAGCAGTAGCAGCCATTTTTCTCCTTCTTTGTAGCTGCTGCAGTGCTGTGTTTTTGACTTTCAGCCTGAGAACAACACTGATAACACCTATGGTTTTAGTTGCTGCTCAGTAATGTTTACTCTCACCAAGGACTTTCTGAGTCTCACGCTCTGCCAGGGAGGAGGGGAAGACAGGAGGAAGAAGAGACAGGACACCTGACCCAAACTAGCCAAAAAGGTATTCCATAGCACAGCACATCATGCCCACTATATAAACTGGGGGCAGTTACCCAGAAGGGGTAGATCACTGCACAGGTTGGGCTGGGTATCAGTGGTGAGTTGTTATATTCTCTTCCCTTGTTACTTCCCTTATCATAATTTTTATTGATGGTAGCAGTAGCGGTTTGTGTTATACCTTAGTTACTGGACTGTTCTTGTCTCAACCCGTGGGAGTTACATTCTTTTGATTTTCCTCCCCATCGTTCTGGGAGAAGGGGGAGAAGAAGGGGGCTGTGAGCAAGCGGCTCCATGTTTCTGGGTTGCCGGCTGGGCTTAAACCACGACAGTTCTTTGTGGCACCCAATGTGGCCCACAAAGTGTTGAAATAATGACATATCTGACCAGAGTGTGTCTAATTGTACTTGTGATAAGCATTCATTGTTTCAGATTAATAGTCACTTGTCACAATGCTGATTTGTTGGCTCTCAAAGTTGTTGCTCTTGTTCTCAGAGTTTCAGCATGTCATACCTTACTTACATCCAGTATCTGCTGTCTTAATATTTATTGGCTAAGGGGCCTTGGGTTAAGGTTCTTATTTCATTGCACTTTATGATAATGACTTGTAATACAATAGAATAATTGATCACGAAACTGATCTAGCTTGCGTTCCTAGTGTGGTCACCACCTCTATACTTTGAGAGGTATATAATAGAAGTGTTTAGCAATTACACATCTTTTTTTCCCCTCCTCAGGTAGTCAACCTATGAAGAATACATTCCTTTACCTTCCTAGCTCCCCCACCAGACTGTTTACAGCATCATCTGAGAATTCTGGAGGTTTTGAATGGCCTTTGTGTACCCTTGAGACCTGCCTGCTGATTGTGATGGGGATCACCATGTTGGCATGCATACAGAGTGTTTTACCCATGACCATTTCTTCTGATCTCAAAAGCTAAGCAGAGTCGGGTTTGGGCCTTGTCTAGGATTAGACGACGATATAGGAGGACCAAGAAATTTTCCCTGAGGCTGGTCAGTCATGAGTGGCAGGGCACGTGGGATAGCATGGGCAAGTATCTAGGCCAGTGGGCCTCTCCAGTGCTTTGGAACTTCACCACTGAACAAGTGCAGAATCCAGAAAAATTAGTAAAACATTTAAATGAGGTGTGTTGTCATTCTGGTCATACCAGAGGTGGACAACTCATGGCAACATGCTGGGGCTTGGCCTATGCTTAGAGAGCCCTGTTCAACACCATCCAGCACCTTCCTGAATCTGATGGCAAAGCAACTGTCAACACAGCTACTCCAGCTCCAAATACAGCAGCCACACCAGCCCCAGTAACAAGTACAGCAGCTACCCAAACCCTGACAACAGATTCTGCAGCCACTCTGACCACAGTGACAATCACTGCAGCTAAACCAGAGGACCAATTCGTGCCAATATCGTTTGCCCCTGTACACAAGGGTAAAAGCAAAAAAAGAGGCAAGAAAGATGAAGAAAGATGAAACAATGTACTCACCACGTGGGGCAGCATTTGACCTGGAGTTATTATTAAGTGTATCAGAGGAAGAACAAGAAGAAGAGGTGATCACTGGGCTGCAGGTGGGGATCTGCTCCACCATGTACTTTCAGGGTTTGCAAGGGCACAGCTGCCTTACCATGGTCTACAATACGGACTGCAGGGGAACCTCTGCTCTGGCACCTGGAACACCTCCTCCCCTCCTGCACTGACATGCGTGTCTGCAGAAATGTTTCTCTCACATACTCTTTCTTTTCTACTGCTGCTGTGGAACAGCAGTTTTTTTGCCTTCTTAACTACGTCATCCCAGATTCAACATCACCATTGCTGATGGGCTGCCTTGGCCAGCAGTGGATCTGTCTGATCTGTCTTGGAGCCAGCTGCCATTGGCTCTGTCACACATGAAGGAAGGTTCTGGCAGCTTCTCAGAGGAGCCACCCCTGTATCTCTCCTCCCTCCAGACCCGATACAAAAGGGCGTCTTATTTTTACGTAGGCCTAATTTGGACACCAGTTTTGACAATGTGGCTCTAGCTGTTAGAAGATTATTTAGAAAATATTCAGCTAGGACTGTACACATGTGAGTCCACAATCTGTGAAAGAATGTTACCTTGTAGCAATTGACAGACATGCCAATAATTAATAATAACAGTAATAAAAGTAATTACAGTAATAATAATGATTATAATAATAATAATAACCCGAAACCTAGAATTAAGAGTTCGCAGGAGAATTCATCTGCATAGTAATCATGTAACAGTAAATGTTTTGCTCCTGGGTGATTTCCATCCTTTCTTAAAAATCTATGCAGTCTTTGTTTCTTCATGCTTTATAGAGGGACTCTACTTACATAATATTATATATGGCTCCTGGCAGGTAGTTTTGATTAGGAAAGATCTCAATACATAGCTGCTTCCAAATTTCCTTGGGGCTTTAGGTAAGATAAAGTCTCCATGAGGCTTAAAAATGGCATCACAAGGCTGGAGTAGAGGGTTTACTGCTTGCAGAAAGAAGAGTGGTATTCCAACACTACAGAGAAATTCTGTAAAAAAACATAGGCAAAAAAAAAGCTTCAGAAAGAATGCATTATTTTTGCATATTATTTAAAGCTTTAATTAGAGAAATAAATCTTCAGCCAAATATTCTTTGTTGGTGGATAAATGAGTACTGTTAAGTGTATTAAATTCAAATAAATTTTTTGTTGGTTTTGTTCGGTGTGTTCCACGTTCCACACCTGCAGCTTATTACTTTTGCTAGTTATGATAAAAGAGACACTGGGACTTACATCCACTGAATATTCCCTGGCTGAAAGAAATATTTTCACCCCCTGAGTTTTGCTGTGGGTAGTAGAATTACATTGAATGATTGTGTGTTAAAGATATTTTGTTTGGTCTCATTTTCAGTTCATTGTATTATTGCCACTCTTTCATTAGCACCAAATAATTTAATATTTTAATTTCTTAATGTGTTACAGGCCACTTTGTTGTCTCAATACACCCAAAACTTAGATTTCAGATATACAATTTTGTTTAATTATTTTGTACGAATCTCCACTTACCTACCTACTTTACTTCTGCATTTTTCACTTACCTAATTCTTTAAGCCTCAAAAATAAAGTCAAAAAAAAAAAACAAACCCCTCATTGTTTTTGCAAGTGAAAACCTAAGTTAGAGAAAAAATACAGTACTTGCTTCACTGCAGCATGTTTATTGTCCAGATGTGTAATAATGTGCAACCTCTTTCCATGACCACAAGTTCACCTATATGCATGCTGTCATGTGTTAACAGGGTATAGAGTAAAACTAAGTACTTATAATTGTTATATTAGTGGTATGAATCATATCATAATTAAAAGCAACTTTTTTTCTTAAGAATTTAAGATCTAAGTCTTTTGCTTTGCAGGGAAATTAGTGATGCTTTATGGTTTGTTTTATTTTTTATTTGTATTTCCCCACACATTTTTGAATATGAAGTTTTAGTACAGAATGTGTACGAGATGGCTCCTGATGTTGGTAAAATAATGTCATAAAACTAAGGTAAAGCGGAGAGGCACTCAAATTGTTGGAATTTCATTATGAATTTTTAATATGTTTGCTTGTTTGCAGCATTTCATAGACATTATTACCTAAAATAAAACATCTGAAGAAAACCTGAGCTGCTTTAGTAACAAGTAGTCAAAAAAATTGGTCATACCAATACTAGTTAGGCATGAAGATATTAATTGCTGACAGGTGTGGATATAGGAAAGATACATCTATCTATATATCTAAATCTATACCTATATAATCTGTATCTATATGTCATCTATATCTATATCTAGATTCCAGAATAAAATGACTGTCAGTATCTGCTCTTGAAATTCTTCCCCAAGATCAGTTACCTAAAAGACCTGATGCCAGAACCACTTAGAAACCACGCATAATACTTTAGATGGACATGTATCTAAAAAATAGAATTGAGATCACTGATATTACCAAAATTTTATATTATAATGTATCTTGTTGCTATGTGTAATAAAATAAGCCAAAAAATTACAATCTCCCTGCAACAATTTTCTTTCTCTTGGTTGGAAGAAGGATGTGTATTGAGGGACTCTTTCTGGAAGCCTTGCCAGTGTTCAGTAAAGGGTGTAAGGCTCTTGGAGGTGAAAAAAAGATTCTGACCTGGGGCCCTGTGACCCAGAGACTGAGTTCTGGATTCTGTTCTAGAAATCAGCATGCCTGAAGATTGGGTTAACTCAACTAAAATCTTTTATATAGTGCTGCGATTGAGAGACGGGACGTAGCTTGATGCAAGTGTCGATATTATTAACAAACTCATACACTTATATACATTTCTTTTACAAGCATTTGATATGCTGATTGGTTATTTCCGAATGTGCACTAGCTATACAACAGCTTCTAATTGGCTTTTAGCTAATACAAACAACCTCTAAACTATCACAATCAGGGGTCTCTGATCTGCAAATGTTTGTTCCCTTTATCTTAGGCATTCTGCATCTGGTTCCTGTTACGGTCTAGGAGTCAGCGCCTGGTCCACCGTCAGGATCTGGGAGTTAGCAGTCTCAAGGTTTATGGCCTAGCAGCTTCTTATCTCCCAAGGTTTATGGCTGACAAGTTCCAACACATCCCCGCTCATCAACTGAGCAGTGCTAGGGCTTTTATCCTTAAGGTCTCTCCTTACAATATAGTATAAAAATTGTACAATCCTATAGCTTAATTCTTTATGTATAAATAGATAAAATAATATTTTTTACCAAACTGGTGGAATATAAAAAATGCTTACCTTTAGTTGACTAAATAAATTAAATTATATTTAATTGACTGAATAGCTTAGACCTTTATAAAAAATGTATGTGAGAGAGGTGGAAAAGTTTGCTAGAGTAAAATGGGCATGTTATTTCTGTGTGTTTGTTCACTCCTGGAGTGATTAATGTCAAGATATTCCACAAATCTTACTTTTAAAGAAATACCATTGGTTAAAAATCTTACACTTTAACTTGTATTAGCAAGTCTTACCATTCAAGAGTATAATTTCTCCTTGCAATCCCTAGCAAGACTAACACAGCTGAAAACTGTAGTTCACAACAAATTCACAGAATATTGCTCTGACATAAATTTAAGTTTATTTGTGCTACATTTAATAGAAAATCAAAGCAGACACCTGTCATGTTTGAATGCACCCATAAATAGACTTCTGTTCTAGCAGAACTAATTGGTACAAATGTTGGCTTGTTAGAAAAGCTGGTACAACACATTCTTAATCACCAAGGATTATGGAATACAAGCGTAAGAAATCATATGCAGGACCCAGGAAAAAAAAAAAAAAAAAAAAAATCCTACCAAATTTATTTTGCCTCATAGCTTCCTTCAAGGCATGATCACTGTCCTGGGTTCAGCAGTAGCAATCATTTTTCTCCTTCTTTGTAGCTGGTGCAGTACTGTATTTTTGACTCTCAGCCTGAGAACAATACTGACAACACCGATGTTTTTAGTTGCTGCTCAGTAATGTTTACTATGACCAAGGACTTTCTGAAAGGAAACCCTTTGCTTTTAACTGTCCTCTTCCTCCTTTTTTTGTTGGTCTTTTCTGTCACTGTTTCCCATCTTCCTGGGTTAGGGCCTCCTTTCCTGCACGGGCTCCAGTGGCCGCTCGAGGCCCCCGCGCAGCCTGGTCCTGAGGCAGCACT
>JAOEHY010049295.1:0-14479 GCA_025447955.1 Psilopsiagon aurifrons
ATAAGCCCTTATCTAAACTTCTTTTAGCTGACCAAACCTGCAGGGCTCTAACATAGCAACCTGACATTTTGTGGATGTTTTTAAAGATCAGGTAGGGCTTCCTGATATAATTCCTTACAACTTTTTTTCCTTATGCCACTCTGATTCCATCCCCATGATAGTTGTATGGTATGATAAACTTAGCCCTTTTGCATATGTTTCAGGTTCCTTTTATAAAGAATCATAGAATCACAGTTCATCAAGTCAAACCACTAACCTAGCAATGCCAAGTCCACGACTAAACCATGTCCCTATGTGCCACATCTGCAAATACCTCCAAGTATGGCAACTCCACCACTTCCTTGGGTAGCCTGCTCCAATGCTTGACAGCCCTTTCAGTGAAGACAATAATAGTCAATCTAAAACACTCTTGGGGCAATATGAGGCTGTTTCCTCTCATCCTCAGGATATAAAGGCAAGGTGTGTTGAATAATTACATGGATATACTTGAAGATACAGGAAATATCCACAACGTTGAAGTTGAAAGATCTAATTTAGCTACATTACCTGCCAAATATTCTTTCAGTTTATAGTCAACAGGGCAGTCATGCACTTCCAGATTCAACATCCAAAACATACCTGAATAAATTGCTATTTAAAATCCCACATCTTTTCACCACTATGATGGAGCTCAAGGAGATGAGGCAGTGGAGTTGCCTGAATAAGATGGTCATGTAGAGATGGCTGAATATGCCTCTAGGAGACTTTGCCTAACCAACAGTGACAAAAGCCTAAAGCCAAACAGACAACAGCCATTGAAGTGTTGGTTAAAACAGCAGCTAGTTCAGCCTCATGATAAAAGCAAGGCTATTCCCAGCAGCAGACTGCGTAAGCATGCTTCCATCTAACCAAGTCTTGAAAACGTCCAATAATGGTGATTCCACAGCAGAATCACCGTACCTGCTGAGAAGATATACAGACTCTGAGTGATGAACAACCTGTCTGCACCTTATTCTCAAAAATGGCACCAAAGTAATTGTACTGCCTGCTGTATACAGAAATATGTATTTGCAGAAGCAAACCTAAGGCCAAAGAACCAAAAGCAGTGAGTAAAGAAATTATTAAAGATATTCTTGTGTGAAGATTTGTAATGAAGATGAGACTTTATTCAAATAATGAACAAGTGAGCATTCAAGGAAGATTTTTGTAAAAAAGAGATTAAAATATGAGTGTTTCATTTCAGGCTGCTAATACTTATGAAGTTAACTAGACTTTTAAAGCCAGAATATTCTAAGAGCTATGTATTTTAAGGTCATCATCATGGCCTGGCAGAGCCATATATTCCTACAATGACTCTTAAGTCTATGAGAAATTATTGCCTCTAGTCAATGTATATACATACTGAGAATGTCATAAGACAATATGGAGTGGAAAAAATTTAATACAATATTTTGAGGATATTACATTTCCATATACTCTAGTGAGAATATACGTTCTTCATCATTCTGATCATAAGGATCCATAAGCATGTGATGAATGCCTTTAAGCAGAAACCAGGTTTTCAGAAAGACACATGAATCACCGTTGTACTGGAACAATTTCTGTTTTAATTTGAACTCAAATGTAATAGCTCAAAAGTAATTTGAGCTCAAATGTACACTCCTGTCTTATCTCTACTTCAAATGTCTTCTCACTTTCTTGTATCCTCATTACGGGAAAGTGAGAAGCATTTGCTAAACAGCTTTTTCTAAAATCATAGGGAAGTCTGAAGAAGGCTTTCCATACAATCTCCCTGAAATTTAGCAACATCCTTTACAAAGTGAAAAGTAGAGGTAACAACATGTCATGCCTTATGAAGAGGCTTTACTCACCAGTACAGTTTTTTAAGGAAACAGTCTGGATAGTTCTATAAGGCCCAGAGTTACAGACCAACTAAACTCGTAAGTAAAACATATACAATAGCAAAGGGAAGAAAACTGTTCTGGTTTACTTTGATTTATTGTATGTAGTTTGAGGCTGTCATACACTCTGTACTTGGAGATTCTCAGAAGTGCATCTTTACTCTTAAAAACAATGCATATTGTAATCATCTTTTGGACGGCTGAAACGCATGAGGCATCTTCAGACAAATCCTAACAGCAGAGAGATGGAAGGGTGATAAAAGATGAGGGTGAGAAGAGGTTAAAACTAAAAAATAATTTTTCATTCTCATTTCTGGAAAATGTAGCATTTTTCTAAAATGAAAGGCTTAAATCTGTTCTGTCAGTTTACTAAATTAGAAAATAAATCAAATGAAATATTTCACTATGTACTGATTCTTTTATATTGTTAGAATAGAACCATCAACACTCACTTGCCCTTGTTGTTCAATAATATACAAGAAACTTGCCCTGTTTTGTCACGTGGCTTGTTCCTGCCTTCAGCCACATCTCCATGAATAAATATGCCCACATTAGCTTTTGTGAAAAGGAAAAAGGCAAAAAGAGAGGCTAAAATCAACACAGAGAACCCATCAGAGACCCTTGATTTCTTTCTGCAAGATCCTGCTATAAAGCTTTTTCAAAATGCAGTTATATACAATCACTAAACTTGGAGCCAAGGCTCAGATCAGCCTCCCAGTATCTGAAGGAGGCCTACAAGGATGCTGGAGAGGGGCTCTTCATAAGGGACTGTAGCAACAGGACAAGGGGAGATGGGTTTAAACTGAAACAGGGAAGTTCAGATTAGATATAAGGAAGAAGCTCTTTACTGAGAGGATGGTGAGGGACTGACACAGCCTGCCCAGAGACATAGTGAATGCTCCATCCCTGGCAGTGTTCAAGGCCAGGTCGGACAGAGTACTGGGCAAATATGGTCTAGGGTGAGGTGTCCCTTCCAATGGCAGGGGGTTAGAACTAGTTGATATTAAGGTCCTTCCCAACTCAAACAGCATGCCCAGAGACACAGTGAATGCTCCATCCCTGGCAGTGTTCAAGGCCAGGTTGGACAGAGTATTGGGCAAATATGGTCTAGGGTGAGGTGTCCCTGCCGATGGCAGGGGGTTAGAACTAGCTGATCTTAAGGTCCTTTCCAACCCAAACCATTCCATGATTCTATAATTCTATGCATTATCTTATGGTTTTAAGGCTCTTTGGCTTAGATTATGACAGTGAACAACAATCATTACAGTTCACAGAAGAGTTTCGCATAGAGGTGTTCAGACAGATTTATTCTGCACTCATTCAAACTTGAAATAAACCACATTAAGCGCACATAAAGCAATACATTGTCTCCTCTTGGCTAAAGGTCACTGGTGCACCTCCGTTAAGACATCTGAAGCAATCCTAACAAAGTTGTCATACTTTCAAGTCATATTTACTGGACCTAATCTTCTTTGAACCATGTCACTGCTGCTGGAATAAACAGGGACATGGTTGTCAAGGACTTTTAATTTTCAGTGACAGCTGTCAAAGGGCCTTTCTTAGACACTAGTTATATTTGAGATAAGAAAATAGAGTTTCAGGCTGCATGCTGGCCGCAGAACACAAGCAGTTGTGATTGCATACAGTCTCATTTCCCCAGCTTAATTTGAAATCGCAAATGGTAAATTGGATTTTATGGTTGAAATATGAAACAGAGACCAATCGTCTCAATTTATTTATTATTTTTATCAATCAGTGTTTATTTTACAAATTAACTGACACGTTACCCTAGCTCAAATCACTGTGATTGGACTGGTTTTTATAACCTGAGTCTCATACACACTTTAAAAAAGGAATGATGGACTATATAAAATCAAAGCCAAGGCTGTGGGGTATCAGTTGGCTTTGTAGGGTCTGCCCAAGAAAATGATTCATGGTGTATTGAAATAAAGTGAGAGATGACTACTGACCTCAAAGGGGTTTGCTTTATGGTCCTAGAATTTTTCCCACAAACCACAAGGAAGAAACATGATGCAAGATTTTGCTACAGGCTCAAAGACCGGCGCATGAAGCTAAGGAAAGCATGTTTCTCTTGAGCTCATTCACCTTCTCTCCTTAATAAGGGGAATAGGGGGAATAGAGCCATGTGCAGAAAAAATTGAGGGAGGAAAAAGAAAATTCAAATGAGTTAATACAAAGCAAGCTTTTGACGGCTATGAAATAAGAAGGTTTTATTCTCATCGCTCACCTTCTGCCTCTTGTCATCCATTTTTCTCCCTTTCAGCCTACTGCATCACTTCTAGGTTTTCAACGCAAATGCTAGTTTTTGAAGGAATGCAGATATACACCACGAGGCAAATATATAAGAAAAACTGAAAGGGACCAACAGAGCAGTCCTGAAGGAAGATTGGACACAGCTACTTTGTACATTTCAGAGTTAATGTTCTGGAAGAAGAGTAGGCAGCATTATCCTTAGGTTCAGTGTTCCTCAGACCACATATCTGAAACAATTCTTTCTACAGAAGACCTTCCTGGCTATGGCTCCAATGACCTTACACTGGAGCAGGGGAATATTCAGATCTGTATTCTTTCCACAGCTTAGTTCTTCTCTTTACATTCTGTAGAAAAAGTACCTCTGAGCCTCAAAGGGAGCTGTGGAAACTGAGGTCTCTGAAGAATCACTCAGATGTTACAGTGCCCAGCCTGGAATAAAAAGAGACAGACCTAGCAGACATGACTGACTATAATGTCTAAGTCATGCTACAGATTGATCAAGATGAGAATTTGCATATATGCAACTGAACAAAGTCATATATTTTAAATGCAAGTTATAAACCTGCCTTTAATGGCAAAATTATTTTTTAACTAGCAGTCTAAAATATAGTAAAATAAAAACTTCTACGGACAAATACAGATGATGTATATTTTAGGTGAGACGCTGACTGAAACTCTAATAAGAAAATCAAAGTTCAAGTTTGGTCTGTTTTCCCAGAAGGTCTGTTTACAGAGATCAGAAGGAGACTTCAGTACAATAAAAGTTCTAAGAACATTGCTACGTTCATTATAAAAAATAATTAAAAAACAAATACTTGTTATGGTTTTTAAACCAGTGTTGTAGTTTTAGGTTTCAAACCTTAGACTGCTTTCTCAGTGTTAGAAGGAGCCCCCTCCATCCATAACACAAATATCTTTTAGGACTTTAGCACCTTCTTCCAAAGCCTCAACTATTAGACAGTCTTTGAGACTGATGCCTGACTGTTTGACCATTAATTAGAAAGAACACAGATACCTATCCATCTTATCTGATATCAAGTGAATGAAGTTCAGCATCCTGTCCAGGCTAGTCACTGAAGCCACTATTAAAGTGAAGAGAAAGCTAAAAACAATTCCAGAGAGTTATTAATTTCAGTTTTGGATCGGTATTTGAGATGAAAGGGATGAACAGTTTTCTGGATGTGGCAGTTTCTTTCACTGATATATAGAAAGTTCAACAACCAGGCTAGACTAGATACCAATCTTTATATCCAAGGTAAGACAAGACCTGCTGAACAGCACAAAGATGCTCAGTGCTGAGGAGTCAAGTGATTAAAGCTATTCTATTTCTCTATTTATCCCTGCTTCACTATATAGATATTGACCAGAAATATTCCCAGGCTGCTTATTGCCTATATCAGATTTAAGATCATATACTGCATGTCTTCACATGTCTTAAGCATTTCTCAATGCAAAAAAATCACCCTACTGCTCTAGTAATATGATTACAGGTTTTCTAGTATAAGCTATGATCATGACATTTGTTGTATTATGAAATTAATGGAAATACACATCACTGGGAGTTCCTACGGCAGATGCACAAAGGCAGCAAAATTGCATTTAATTCCCATTAATCCCTAACAGACTTAAATATTGAATGTGTATATATCTATGGTGTAATATACATATACATTACACCATGTTCATTGTGGAGTTTGTGAGTTTTGTCTGTGAATGTAACACATAACCATGTGGTTACCAGACACCAAGTCTTTCAGTAAATTTTTCTTCTTAGTCCTCTATCAGTTTAGTGCTTTGATTTTGTCCAAATAAAACTATTGAGCCAATTTCTGTAACAAAAAGCATGCTGATACCATGGCACCAGAAAGCAAACTATCAAAAGTCACTTCAGTAAACTCCACCAATTTGTCACATTCTGCAGAAGTTATATTTTACTCTTCATTGCATACTGGGGAGGAATGCTTCTGACTCTACAGAACAATCTGCTCCCCCAGGATGAAGCTGAACACCCGTTTAGTTTCACAGGGCTGACTGAGGTGTCTTCATTCTGAGGGCTTCAGTGAAATCTAGCTATTAAGTGCACATATGCATTCAGAGACACAAATCCCATAGTATACTCAGCGCTGTTAAAACTGCCTGTGATGGAAACCAGAATCTCTTTGCAACCTAGATTAGCACTTGCCCTGGGGAAGATGTTACTAACTAAAGCTCTCATCTGCTTATCTCTTCATGGCTTTGTGTTTTATTATTTTGGGTGTTTTGTTTTGTTTCAGTTGCTTCAGTAAGATAACCTGCTCTCTTACAAGACTTTGCTCTGTTTCCATTCACCATCCACAAGCTGGAAGAAGATGAAGATGACATTTGCCTCCTAAAATGTTATTACTGTTTGCTATCAGAGAATAAGGCTAGTGTTTGGTATGCAGAATGTCTCATGGTTTTAGTTCTTTCTCCAATTTTATTGGAACAATTTTGAGTAGATTTTCTCAGGAGGAAAGATAAAACCCCATAAATGATAGTCTTTTAAGAATAGTCCTAATAATTCTAAAGTATAATCCCTAATGAGATCATTACATGTTATTTTCAGTGACAGACTGACTAGCTATGTCCATGTTTAGACATAAAGTTTCTGTATTCCAAAACACTGGACTATTTTGCAAATGAATGAGGTCAAAAGTATATTCTGAATAGACTCACATTCTTCTGGCATTGTTTAGAGGATTTTCCAAATGCAAATAACGTATTAAGCTTCTTATTTGTCTTTACCTGCGCATATTTCAGAACAACCAGTAAGCAAGAACATACTTTATTCTTCTGGGAGAGTCATGTTGAATTACTGCCACACTGTGTAGCAATCCAATATAACACTCCAGGGTATTAAAAGGTAAGGAGTGCTCTTTAGCTATTCACAGAAGTTTAGGAGCTGGGAATTAGTAAGTCACCATAGGACAGGTATATTGCTATGAACTACCGTAACCAAGAGCTGTTTGGTATGCAGTATGCTATAAAGGTGTCTGAAACTCAACGTACTACCAGCTGATCTCCTATACTTTATAATACAGGCAACCACTGTAATTACACTACTGAGAAGTGTAAGATATACTATTATACCTTTTTGATACAACCCTACAGAGCCTGTTTGTGAAGACAGAAAGAAAACTGAGAACGCACAGTGTAAATTAAGAGGAGTAAACTCAATCCTCATGATTATATGAATTACTACTAATCACTTTACATAAAGAACCATTGTATTGTTATAATACTTTTAAAGGAACACAACTGCAAAACAATTACAACTGTGCTAAAAGTATGTTAGAAGAATACCATTAAATCCACCAAGTCAGGCACTATGGAATTACCATTTGTGGCACTACACCTTGCACACAACAGGCTTAGTTTATGTGAGTTTAACTACTTTTCCCCAGAATCCAGGTACAGGTTAGACAGTTCTCAATTAACACCTAAGCAACATAAGATAACTTCGAAATTGGCCTTGTTTTGAACAGGGAATTAAACTACCTGACACCCCAAGATTCCTTCCAATTTAAATAATTCTATCATTCTTTGCAGTACTTCTCCTCCAATTTTATTCTGATTATAAAACTCTAGATTTTATTATAAAATAATAAACCCACATTTAGAATAACCAAGCTTCCTATGATGACACCCCCATTATTCCACTTTTATACATGGGAGATCAAAAATAGAAACACAGCCAAGATCAAAAGCGATACATGCAAGAGAATGAAGGGAACTAATTTATCTCCAGGTAATATCATACCTCCGGTTTAAAACACACTCAGCTCCAACACACTTCATAGTAGCTTTAAAACCAGCTCTACTTTTAAAAGCTGAATGGCCCCAGGGTCCTCCTTTGGAAGGCAACAGCGTGCTTTTGCAGATCTGTTAAGCTTCTGAAAACTGTCTGCCATAGAGTTATGCAGTGGTCAGAGTTTCCAATTCACAGTGCCAAGAAGTTCCAGTTTCTTTCTTTTACTTTTTACTGATTTCCTGGCAGTCGCATCACTACATTAGTGTATTCTCCAAGCCCAGCCAAAACTAACCATAAGCTCTGATTTAGGATAAATTTCAGCTAGATAAATATTCATTAGAGTGAGTGATCAGATTCATACTCATGGGAGTCCAATGAAAAACACTAGAAAGCTTTAAGAATGGGAAGCTTCTCCAAGAAAGTCTTTCTAACATCCTCTTGACAGAATTTGCCTCTTTCGCTATTCACTATTCTTATAAAAACTCAAATATTTAGTTCAAAATTATCATCTTCATGTATTCACATGAGTGCAATATCTGCATACATCTATATTATGGTTTTTGGAAGAATCTTAGTTCTACTTATAATCAGAGCAACAGTGAGAAAAGTTAACTACAACTGCAGCATCATTTTTCAAGGCTCTGTGAAGGAACGCAAAACTTGACAAGTAGCTTCTGTCTTAACTGTCTCAGGGCCCCTACCAATGAGAGAGCACTGGCCTGCTCTTCATCAATGCCACCCTAGATCAAGTTTGTGTGGAGCAAAGTTCCCCCACATACTTTAGCACTTAGATCTAATTTCCTTTTAACTTCATACCAGAGGTTTGTAGCCTAACCTAAATTAATTCTATCATGTGCCTGTTCAAACCCTCAGAGCAATGAGATGGCACTCATGCATTTGCTTCATTGATCTTTTGTAGCGTGCTATTGAAGGTGTGCCTCATTGCTTTCACATGATAGAAAATCATGTAGAAAATTTAAGTGTTCATGTCGAATATTTAAGTGTCCATGTCCTGGTGGGACAGACCTGGAGGACTCCTACATGAAGGGAGCAAAATATAATGCAGTCCTCATCCAGACTGTTTAACTAGAGAGGCTCTTTGAACAACTGGCTGAGTTTGTGTGTCTTTACAGAATGAATGAGCAGGCTTATTCCAGAAGTGACTGTGCAAGCCAACCAGGAAGAAGCTTGCTTATGTGAGTCATCAGAGGACAAAGGATTTGGAATAGGCAGGGAAAAAATCAATTCACCTATTCAGATCTTGAAGTTGAAAATATTTATTCTAAAGTTGGACAATTGTGAGATCCTTTATATACCGCGGAGATTTATTTATTACAGAAGATGAGTTTAGACCAAGTAACCTGGAAATACTTTAGAGGGTTCTATTGATTTAGCAAGGTCTGACTCAGGTCTAACATTACACTGCAAACTTAATTTTACCACCATAGAATTCACTTAATTTTTTACAAGTCTGATTTGGTTATAGTCAGTAAAAAAGATTCACTAGGGTATACTAGTACATGCAGAATATTATATTCTGTAACCCAAGTAAAACATGACCTCCCCACAGAAAGATTTATAAATGTTTTATAAGAGAGTCAAAGGTTTTTGTAACTCATTTTGCATATGGGCAACATGAGAAATACTGATGTAATGCTGCAAAAGGTACAGAGATATAAATAAGCAATTATCTTTTGTACCATGTATTGTACCATCTTAAACAACTTCTCATGTCACTTAAAAGCCTACTCTAGCTTCCCTTTCATCATGTCATCAAAATATACTCTCACATTTGCTCAAATCTGAGAGTTTGTTAACCTACTGACCAGCTGAAATGTACTTTTAACTACATTTAACTATACTTTTTTATTAAGAATTTATCAGTATACTCACCGTGCCTTCACAAGTATTAACTCTTTATGGCTGAGAGGGTTCACTAGCTATGTAAAGCCCTTCATCAGTGCATATGTACCTTCCACTCTAAATCTTTCTCATTCCCTCAGAATGTGTCTGATGTTCCTCACCATTAACCCAAAGAATCCATAGATCTTTAATTCAGCATTTTGTACCATAGACATCAACTATGTATTTGTATCCAAGACACTTCTGATTAATAATTCAGTGCAAGTTCAGGCTTTGCAGCTTGTATATGAACAAGGCCAGTGTTCAAAAGGCTGGCCTCAATGAAGAAGAAGTGACACTAAAATAGTTAGAATGCAACAGCCTTAGCAGCCTTACATAAGTAGGGATTGTGGAACTTTATCTTCTTCACTGAGCTTTATCCATTGCAAACAACTGATATACACTGCGCTAATAACACATGTTGAAGAGCTTCAAAATGCTTAAACAATTAGAATCACTAAAGACTCTGTAATCTAAATACGCCACTGTACATTTTGGGTTTCTGTTGGATTGTTTTCCCCGCATTTGTGGTTGGGTTTTGTCTTGCTTTGTTCCAGGCTTTCTTGAAGCCATCAAGAGGACTAATTCCAGGAATGGTACCAGACTGTTCTTTTAAGGTAGTCCCTGATCATAAGTAGAAAAGAGGAGGGTAAATATACAAGCATACATTCCCACATTCAAAATTAGTCTAATCTTTGGGTTTAGAAATCAGGCGTAACTGCAAGTGAAATGGAGTAAAAACATCTGAGATGAAGGCACACAGTGCAACCCTCCACGTATTTATCAGATCTGCTATATTTAAGGTCATAAGGGATTTTAGAAATCATTTTCACATGCCAGCACAGGACATTTTGTCCAGACACCTCTGCATTGAGACAAGCATCTGAACTGCCAGTAAATGTAATCTTAAAAAGGCAGGAATGGATGTAAGACATAAGGGGACGAAGACTGCCAAAGGGAGGCAACTGCATCACTGCAGTGGCCACTGTTAATTGTTATCTGAATGAAACAACAAAAACTTAAACCAAATCTGATTAGTGGTATCAAGAACTGTTCAGCTATGAATACCTAATGATAATTATTCTAGTTAGCATATTTAGATGAGCTATCAGCTATGAATTTTCTGTGACTGGCAACTGTGAACAACTTTATGTATGTGAACAGATTAAGCGTCTTGAGTACCACAGAACTAAAACAAATTCCAGGTTTTACAGAATGATCAGCCTGTGGGTGTCAGAGGGATACTCAGGAGCAGTCCTATGCTCCTGGGTTTTGTCCAGCACCATGCACATACAGGTTTTTCATTCATTTCACTTTTATGCCAGGTTTAATCTGCTGATGAAACAGTTCCTCTTGACTGATACCAGTAATGAGCACAAAAGGAACTAGTCCCGCTCCCCAAGTCAGTGAAACAAAATAAGCATGAAGAGCAGTAAATAAAATTTCATAAATATTTGCTGTTAACTCATTTTCAGAACTCTTCCTTTTTACTTTGGTTTTGTCTGAATCAAAAGCCAGCAAAGTCACCTGGATCTAAATACCTGCAAGGGATCTGGACAAAATAAAGTCCTGTGGCTCCTACAGAAACACAGGAATGGAATTATTCATCTATAAAGTCTATTGGACCTTAGCATCTTTCTGGAAATTTTCAAATTTCCAGGCAGTTTCCAGGGAATTTTATTTTGAATCATTGAATTTTATTACCTGTCCCTCACTGTTTCTAAGCAAGGCCCAAATGTGCTGTGATGCTTTGATGCATTTAAATTATTGTATTACTAGTAATAAAGGGTATTTCATGCCCCCTGCTAAAAAAGAAAAAAACCCAATGCACACACAAAAAGAAACCACAGAAAAAATCCAAAAGAGCTCCAAATATTTACGGCTAGACTGTGGAAGAAATTCAGCCTGAGTTTCATATCCCTTTGAAGGTACTTTAGAGAGCAGCATAAGGAAGGTCTAAGTTGAAGGGTTTAATCATTTATGCTCAACTCTCTTCCAGAAAGGGAAAACCAGAATGAACTAGAAGGAAAAAAATATGAAAGAAAACAAATAAATAGTACTGGAAAAAATCCACTTACTTTGAGTCTATATGGCTGACAGTCTTTTACTGACAAAGAATGTCTTCAGATCTGCTGGCCCCATAACAAAGCAAATTTGTTTTGATTTCAGAAATGCATTTTATTATAAAATATACCAAGCCTTTCTGCCTCCCCCTATCCCACTGCCCAAAGGGAGCTGATAACTGTAGCTCTTTGTGTCATGCTTCAGCAATTCACACAGTGTTTTAATTCCTCCTTTGGTCTCACAAAGAAAATCCATACATGTTGTATTTTATTGAGGGACGGGAGGAGGAGAAGGAGACTAAGAAGAATATAAAGAACGGCTGAAGGGAAAACAGAGCAACAACTGGAATAGACATACAGAAAAAGCAACTATCATTTACAAGAGACATTACAATCGAGAGGCCAGGCAGAGGGAGAGTTTACTATTATTAACAACCAATAACATTTTGGTGATTATAAGAATATCTTTATTATAAGCTGGAAATTTCCAGACCCTTGGTAGGAAGCTCATCTAGGTCTTCTGTATTTATGTACAACTTCTTCTTTCTCATTTGCAAAACAGCCACCAAACCTGGAGGAGAGCACATCCATTTGCTTTTGGCAGTGCTTGAATACAGCCCACATTCAATTCTTATGACTTCTCTTGGTTGACAACAGATATCAACATTTGCTAACAATGTAGTTGAATCCTACACATGCACAAATGTCCTAGCTCAGCCTAAACACATGAAACAGAACTGGAGCAAGATTAGTATTGCAAACACAAGGCAAGAAAACAAGGTGATTTTGGTGTATGATTATCACAATGAACAGTGATCAGAGCCAATTACAGTCAGAAATTTTGCAGGACTTATGAGATCCAAATATTCCAAGAACATTAATACATTGAGATTGCAAAATTTCATTGTGTATCTACTTCCAGAAGTACTTTTTTTTTTTTTGCCATTTGGAGAAAACAGTAAGATATTAAATTTAACCTGATCTTTCGGCTAATGTAACACTGGAAGGCTGCAACATTAGCAGATCTCAGAAAGTCAATTTTTGTGCAACAGAATTACACTAAATAGGCATGAAAATGACCTGTATCATCTACTAAGTGTGTCTGGTCTAGTTATTAAGTTTCCAAGTCAATATATGTAAAGAAAATGCTTTTCTTTTCATAAAGAGGAATCAAGTCCTTTCATGTGCTCTGAGCCCTCAGAGGTTAATTAGAAAGTGGAAAGAATGAAAACTAATCTCCTATTTTTTATAAGAATGTGTTATTGTTTTTCATGGGGAATATTTAGCAATGCATTTCAAACCAGCTTGATTAAAGACTACATCTGTGAATAACAGAGCTATAGGCACCAAAAACAGTCTTAGGAAAACAGGGCAGCTCACAGCTTGGGTAAAGCCAGAACTGTCGCAGCCAAAAACTCAGAGAAGGCTTAAATTTACAGAAAAGGTAAAGGTTGCTAACAAATTAAATACACTCCGATGTCAGTTCTGCCCCTTACAACTTAAGAAAGCACATTCATTTTCAGTATGAAACCTGAATGTTTTCATACCTGAAAGTATCGCAGGAAGATAATTTATTATTTCTTTAAGTTGGTCTCTTTAAAAATCAATGGAAATCATGCAAATAAAGTGAACACTATTAAATAAAAAGGGGTGCAAATTTTGAAAGAGAAAACATATCTAAAAGATGAAACTGGAAAGACAGACAAATCCTCTGGGTGCCAATAGTGATGGCCAGCAGCCATACTACCTTGGGTTATGATCACAGAATCATAGAATAGTTAGGGTTGGAAAGAACCTGACGATCATCTAGTTCCAACACCCCTGCCATGGGGAGGAACACCTCACACTAAACCATGCTACCCAAGGTTCTCTCCAACCTGGCTTTGAACACCATCAGGGATAGAACATTCACAGCTTCCCTGGGCAACCCATTCCAGTGCCTCACCACCCTTACAGTAAAGAATTTCTTCCTCATACCCAATCTAAACTTCCCCTGTGTAAGTTTGAACACATTACCCCTGTCCTACCCCTACAGCCTCTGCTGAAAAGTCCTTCTCCAGCATCCTTGTAGTCCCCTTCAGGTACTGGAAGGCTGCTATGAGGTCTCCATGCAGCCTTTTCTTCTCCAGGCTGAACAGACCAAACTTACTCATCCTATCTTCATATGGAAGGTGCCCCAGTCCCATGATAATATTCTTGGCCCTCCTCTGGACTTGTTCCAACAGTTCCATGTCTTTTTTATGTTGAGGACATCAGAACTGCACACAATACTCCAAGTGAGGTCTCACAAGAGCAGAGGGGCAGGATCACCTCCCTCGACCTGCTGGTACACTCTTTTTGATGCAGCCCAGGATATGGTTGCCTTTCTGGGCTGCAAGCACACGCTGCAGCCAGCTCACGTTCATCTTTCCATCAACCAACACCCCCAAGTCCTTCTGCGCAGGGCTGCTCTCAACCTCTTCTCTGCCCAACCTGTAGCTTTGCCTGGGATTGCTCCCACCCAGGTGTAGGATGTTGCACTTGGCATGGTTAAACTTCATCAGGTTGGCATCAGCCCACCTCACAAGCGTGTCAAGGTCCCTCTGGATGGC
>JAOEHY010049296.1:0-19055 GCA_025447955.1 Psilopsiagon aurifrons
GTAACCTCCTTCAAGATCTCGCCCATTTTCTCAGAAACCCGCTTCAGGAACCTGCAGTCCAAGAGGAAAAAGAAAAGAACACAGTTACTGAAGGCCTTTAGAAGACAGAGGAGCGTGCTTGGTTCTAACAGGCCATTCTCAGCGGCTGCACATCAGCCTTGTAATTAATTCCACAGACTCTTATTAGAAACACACGCCACAGCTTTTAGATTAGCTTTTTCTTTCACCCTAGTAATCAATTAGTACAATGCCATTTCCAATCATCAGAGAGGGGAACTGCTGTACATTTAAGACTTTGATTTCAAACTAAACATGATGCAATTCAAACACTTATCTTACAGGCACAGATTAAGAATATAACATCATTCTATTTCAGGAGCAGAGAGAGGTTTCAATAAGGCATCAAGCATTACATATGGTCTCTTTCTTTCTTTGCACAAGGTATCTAGAGTTAAAAGAATGGAGTTGTGTCCAATACACAACATTCTACATTCCAAGTGCTGAAAAGGAAGGAGAGGCAGGTCAGTGGACTTTCTGTCCTCCTTAATGTTTTTTCCTGAGTATTTTTGTTGAGCTTTCAGAATTGGAAAACATTTTCCTGTTTAAGAAGTGAAAGCTGCCAAGTATTTGTTAAGGAAGGAAATTAATAGTTTTCAGTAACTGAGTTCAGTTAGTTCTTAGAGGAAAAAACCCTCTATTTTAAACATTTAGTTTAAGTCATAAAACGGCAATGGTAAATCTTGAGAGCAGAATTCTGGTCTTTTGCAGTACGATAGCTGAATTGGATTGAGTGGTTTGTAAAGCGGGAACCCTAATAGATCAGTTAAAGCAGAACGCATTGGTCAGAATTACCAACCAGTGTAAGACAGATATGTAATTTAGTGTGATCATCTCTGAAAAAAAACTACAGCAAACTCACATTGCAAACAACAGACCACTGCTGATACCATAATGCTTTCCATGAACCTGTGCAACTTACTATTTTTATACTATTTCCCCTGGGGAATGTACAACTGAAAGCT
Organism: Psilopsiagon aurifrons; assembly: GCA_025447955.1. Classification (NCBI taxonomy): domain Eukaryota; kingdom Metazoa; phylum Chordata; class Aves; order Psittaciformes; family Psittacidae; genus Psilopsiagon; species Psilopsiagon aurifrons. The sequence goes on from JAOEHY010049296.1 coordinate 1,023, forward strand.
GCCAATTTATCATTAGATATAGGTTACTGCACCTTTGCTGTTTTTCTCTAGCGTTACATCTATATATGATGTTGGCACATAGCCTTCCTCTCCATTATGTCTTCGAGCTCTTGTCCACCCATCTCCTTTGTCCTCTTCAATAATGTACAGAATCTCCCCTTCTTTCATTGCCAGAGTGCCTTCATTATGACCTGGGAGAAACAAGAGGCAAGTAAGTTTCAATGTTCAGACAGAATTTCAAGTCTCCTTTTTCCCACAGCAACGTTTCCAGATTATATATAAACAGGAAGAACCAAAAATCTGTGCAAGATAACATATGTTCAGACAGGCTTACAGAACCTACTCTGATTGTAAAGCTGAATATTTGCCAATAGCTGTGCTAATATTTATCTTAAAACAGCACAAGAGCACTGCTCACAAATTCAAGTGATTTGTAAAGCATTTCCACTAATCTCATAAGCAGCTCATTGCTCATGCAGTTCATTTACTTTAAATCATTTTACCTGCCTTTTCCGTAAGAAATAATCCATGCCCTGTAGTCACAGAATGACTGTGCATGCTGTGAACCTTACCATCAAAGGGATATATTGCCTTGCAATGTCCTATAGCCGGTAACGGATCATCATCTTCAAACTCATCATCAAACTCACTGGGTTGCACATGTTGCTGTGGTGGGCCTCGAACCTCCTGACTGGCATCATCCGTGTAACTGCCTTCAGGGCTATAATGCAATGATTGGAGTGTGAGGACTCTCAGGAGTTCTTAGCTCTAGAGCTTGGAACATACATGTATCACAGCAAGGGAAAAATCACTCTGGGAAGGCCCATTAGTCATTTCTGTATATACTGTAGGAGGTGATTTTCTGAAAACACTGACCTAGGAAAGGCTTGGACTGAATTCTGCTACAAAAACAAGTGTAAATTTGACAATAAGCAATTGAATCTCAAGCAACAGAATCAGACAGCTTTAAAAGGCTATTTCTTGAGTGGGTGTTTTGATTAGGCTCACTTTTTTAATGTTACCATAATGACTTGAAACAACCTCTAGAATTCAGAACCATTAAGATCTTCCTTTAGAAGGACATGAACTTTCAGGGGATAAGCAGCAACCATCACCTGCTGTTAACTATCAAAGAGATGTACTTATTCTAGCATGAGAGACAGAAGTAAGAGATAGTGACCTCTCTCTGCCCTGTGTTACAAGGTGGTTGATATCGCTGCTGTGCCGCCTGTCACTTCTGGCTGCTACTTTACCTTCAACTTCAGAGAGCCAGGCCTTGGGGAAAAAAAAGACAAATATTGGTGTCAAAGAAAACTTGATTCTAAACCAGCAAAGACCATTTAATACACACATGTAACTGTGTACAGCCACACACACACACTGCATTGACAGGGAAAGGCTCATCATCACTTCACCTATGCCTCATGCTTAGCCCATACTGCATAGTCTTCAGGAGAAGAATTAGCTTTAATCCCACAAAAATTTCAGATTAAGTGAATATTAAGAAATTCTTCTGAAAAGTAAAATTTCTGTAAACTTCTCAACGATGTACACCTTTAATAATGTACACCCTTAGCTAGATGAATATGCTTCAAAGTACGGCACCCTACAAACAATCACATCAGAAGCACTTTCTTAAATCAGGTAGTTTCTCCAGGTGCTGCATTTACAACCCTACAAAGCAAACTACAACTTCACCATTCATTTACATTTTCCAAGGAATTGTTTTAGAATCTCACCTCATTCTTATGTATTTCCATCCGCAGACGATCCATGTTGCTCATAGTCTCGGTTAATTTTGGTTGCAAACTGCTTGGATCACCCATCTGGGGATTTTTTTCATAAACATCCTTCATCTTGATGAGGGCATCTCTAAAAAGATAAAAAACCCAACAATACTTACTACACACATCAGTACTGGCTCATTAAAGTTAAAATAATGCTTGTATGTGTGAGCTCCTGACCCATGATTAGATACTAAGTACAGACACAATGAACTACTGCTGCCATACCACAACCAAGTCCTTTTCCCATTCTGTCATCTTAGCACTGCCTGCCTCTTAAGTCATGCACAAGGACATCAACTATCACCTCTTCTCTATACAGTCTCGTTACTGTTTCCCATATTGTCTGTTATACATATTGTCTTAAATATTAGTAGCATTCTGTTCTCAATGCACTAATTGCAGCTCACTTCTCAACAACCTATGCACTGATCGTGATTTTCCTGTGCACTATTTTGGATACAGAGTTCCCTGTGCAACATCAGTATCAAGAATGTGTATTACAGCAAAGCAGAAGGAAGCAATGCCAACTGAACTTATGTACAATAAAACATGAACCAAAAAATGCTTTCTAATAGCCTGGGCTAGCTCTTAGCTTTGGAGCACTGTTGGCTTAGGTAGGGGACTTGAAAAGAAACAGAGAGAATCATGACAAAGGTCAAAAAAAATGCACTCGCTTTTGGTCTGTTTCCTTCTGTAGTTCTCTGTTAAGCTCATCGATTCTCTGTTGCAGTTTCTTGCGTCTTTGTTCTGGAGGGAGGTGGCTGAAGTCTTCCAATGCAGGGCCCTGCAAGTAGGAATACTATTAAACAATTGTCACACACACATCTGGAGAGCAGAACTGACATACCCACACACGGACAGCATTCACTGGAAGCAGGATGGACCTTCTAAAACACCCTACTTAACACACAGCTCTGAAACAGACCCCAACAGAAGAAATGCACGTTCTTGCTGCCAGGGCATAGTCATTCGTTCAAGGTTCTCAATGCCTTCTGTAACAGTTGGCTTGCAGATGTAGTTAAAAATTTGGAGACAATTATTTTTCTGAAAAGCTAAGCCATGTGTCTCCTGTTACATCCACTGCACTTAAAGCAGATTTAGAAAGGACACAGTTACCTACTAGAGAGTAATTTAGTCAGAATAAGAATCTTAAGATGTGTATATAATAATACTAATGATAATATGTATGTAATTGAATCTTTCTCTGGAATGCATCTTCTATGGTGATTTGGATGCTATGCAAAGAAAAATACTGGATATTTATTCCAAAGTACTACTCTAGTTCTCTTCTAGAAGTTCAGCAATCTGGCTAGGAAACACATTACATGCATTTTACCTTGAGTCAAACTACTTCATAGAAAAAGCCTTCGTAATAGCAAAACTTTGGCTTAAGCTTATTAACCTTACTGACCTGATTCAAAACTTGCTCAAGTATTCAAAGACACCTTTTTTCAGTGTCCTGAAATAACTATAAAAAGCATTTCAGGGGGGGATGAAACCTCTTACTTCCCAAACTTATTTACTTCCCAAACCAAACTGGTCAAGAAGGAACTTCACAGAAACATGGCTGTCGACATTCTGACACAGCAAGGCTTAGGCTCAGGAGCCAAGTTTCCACCACCCCTTCTTAACATCCTCTTGCCCCTCAACTTCTTGGTTCTTTTGCACTTGTAAAAATCACTATCTCACTGCTTCTTAAGAAGGGACATGACACCACAAAAGGAGGGAAATCAAGACATGATGGGTCTAAAATAAAGCAGAATTGCTTCTTTCTGGAGATAAAATGAATAAAGTTCTTTCAGGTGCTTTTGCACACTGCGAAGGAGCAAGATAACCACCACATCCTCTATCATTCGTCTTCACAGGTCAGTTAAAACCACAGCATCCTACAGCAACAATCAGAAGGACAGAGGTCTTTGTGTGAAGTTTTACTGATCTACTCAGCAAAACAACAATATCAAGTGTGGTTTTAATTTCCTAGAACAGCTTCCTAGGATTTCTAACAGTAAAGGAACATCTCCCCTGCAATTCCTTTATTAAATCCCAAGGAATGAGTTTTGCAGTATTCAATATTTCTCCTTTAAGCCAGCTTGTAATCTTTTCATATATACTTGCCGCTGCTTTAATAATTTTCCTGACAAAGCAAAATCACCCAGTATTTCCATCATGACCAACTGGTCAACCCTAAAATTCCAAAGGGACAGATTTAGCTGCAGCAGCCAGATGACAAGTCTAGTTATCTTACATTAAGCATGGATGATTGAGAAGACTGCATGTATAAGTGGGACATCTGAAGATGTATTTCAGCGCCTGACTTAAAGCAGTTATGATATGGGAACACTTTCAAAAGATTACTTTCATGCTATCTTAGCAGAAGTACAGCAGACAGATCAGCACACGGGCTTACCATCTTCACCGACCACTGCACAGTTTATTTGAAAACAGAAAGAAACGGGAAATTATTCACATGCAACAACCAGATCCTGAAAAAATGTATCTTTATAATATTACTTAAGATGTAAAATTTCATAAAAACCACACTTCACTATGAGCACAAGAAAAGCAAAATACAATGATCAGAAATGCACTTCTGTTTTAAGAATTGCTAGGTGATAATGGGTAGTTTAACTCACAACATTCCAAACACAACTTCATTAAAGTACTTTTCAATTTCAGTGTTCTGAATAATAAATACGTTAAAGAAATTCTATAGTAGGAGAAGAAACAAACACACAGCCAACACTGCACAAAATAGCAGAATTTGATGATGATGAAGGACTGATCAGCCATACGCAGGTAATTTGTCAATAAAAACTAACAATCCACTACCATCGCTTTTGCAAACCTGATTTCTGCAATGTATTTATTATCACTGTGGAACTACAACAAAGATATTTTTCACGCTTAGAAATTAGTAACTTGACTTCCTGAAAACAGCATCTGGGTCATTGCTGCTATCCTAGTAATGCTCTAGTCCAGATAAAAATAAAGACATTTAAAGAGCAAAGACTTTATCCTTGCAAGAAGCATCAAAAATGGGGGATGCCAGAAGTCATATCTTGAGTCAAGCATTCACAGCAGTTTGAAGACCTGCAATGCCTTCAATGACTTTAGATAATCCTTTCCAGAGAAAGAGCAAGCAACTGAGCAGATATGGATCTCTGACATAATTTCTGATCCTCAGCCATTGTTAATGCTGTTGACAGGGGCGCACACGCACAAAATCAGGAAACTAAAGCACCTTTGAATGATACTTCAGTAAGAAACCTCAGTAAAGTCCAAAGATGTAAAATAATAGACTAAACTTCCTGTTCCCTTTATAAAAGGTCTTCCATGAAAACATAAGTGAAGTTTGTATATCACTGTTGATAATGCATCTATTCACATACTGGGTGGCACTGAGCACAGACCTCCTAGCAGCCCTCATGCTAACTGTAAACGTTACTGTTTCAAGGGATAGCAACCAAGCTTATAACAGCAGCACAAATAAAGCCAGTTACACTTGCTTACACTAACCTGTCCTACCTACAGCTACTGTTGCTGCTTTTGTTGTACCTCAGGATAGGAAAATCTACCAGCTGAAGCACAGAATGAGGGCAGCCTGGCTTGTGACCTCCAGTGCCTTGAAGTGGCATCTTGTACTGGGCATGTTCAACAGAACAGCCAGCATGCTCACACATTAATCTGACATGTGCCGATGTTAGTTCGGCATGTCAATACCTCTTCGACATCATTTTCCAGGGACAAAGTGTGGAAAACAGCATCATATACTAGCCACAGGTAAGCACTGAATCAAGATAAACTGTAAAAATAAGACCGATCAATGATATAAAAAGAACTATTAGAATTACAGTATCCATTTTGGTTCAAAAGGCACTCGGTAATGTGATAATGCGCTATCTACTGAAGTGCTAGCAAGGAGATTCAAAACAGATAAATGTGCATCCTGAAGATTTACAGATATTAGCTATTTAACCCTGTGGGATATTTGAGTTAACCCAAATTTGCAGGATACTAGTGACCCTTGCTAATTTTATGGAAATCTATTCTGCATTCAATTCCTTTTTACAACATGAACAGTCTTTAAAAGTAATGTAAGACTGAAAAAAATAAGAATACGGCTTAATTTTCCATTGGCATTCCGTAGTTGTTGGGAGATGATCTTTTGCTTCAGTAGGAGGTTTAAGAACTGCTGTATTACAGGTGTGATTTGTGAACCAGGAGTCAGTACATTTAGTGATCAGTAAGAGGAAGTATAGTCAAGACCTGAGCTATTTCAACAACCATCTAAACCCTCAGTGAGAACTAAATGTTCTTAGTGACCAGCAGAAATAATGCGATAAATGACTCGAAAGGGGAAAAGAGACTGTCCTTCATAAATGCTTAAAGGAACGCAAGAACCTTCTAGAAAATGGTGGTATGTGGGGACCTGAAATAAGATGGCACAACATGATTTAAAGAAAGTTCTAAGAGTAACTCATTACATTTCAGAACAGCAGCAAAGGAGCCTCTAAATCATGACTTTACTGCAATATAACACTGCTGTACTTCGATCTCCACACTACAGCAGCAGGAGTCGACCATTCTTGCACATGAGACAGCAAGTCGATATTGTTCTCAAATATGAATTATATATAATTCAAAGGCATCCAACAATTTGGATCAATAAATAGAATAGAACATACAGAAACTGGGCAGCCTATACTGACTGCACTGCGTAACAGCAGAGTGCCAGCGCATTTATCACCAGTACTATAAATGTTGCTAGGCAACCACTTGGCATTTCCCTTTGTATTGTCTCCCAAATTCTATTTGCAGAACATACCACTATAAATTAGTAAATGAATCGATACATCTCAGAAGGTGGCATTTGGCAGTAACTTGTCAATAATTTTACCCCAAAGAACCCTGCATAAAGAACAAGATATTCACCAGAAAACACATTAAAAGTGTAATGCTTCAAAAAAATCAGTATTTCAAAATCTGAAGAGCACTGTGTGCTATAGCATTTGATGTATAAAAGAAGTGAAATCCCTCCCTTCTCAGTTCAGTGTCTCATCATCAACTCCTTTTACTGCAATTAAAAGCCAGCAAGTAAGACATCTGCTCTGTCAGATGGTTTTTGTGGTGACTATATACCCAATGATAAATTACTGCAAGAATGTGTTACACGATGATAGGAAAACATTTGTGAATGTGAACAACAATGAAGAAAGGTATCAAACACATGCTGAGCACCCTCTTTATAACACCTTTATTTTAGGCACAAGTATCTGGAATGCCACAGAGACTATTTCTAGTTTGGTTTTGTATTTAACCTGTTGGTAACTTCAGTGTAACATGAAAGGAAGAATCCCAAAAGTGACCTTACAGGCACAGTATTACTTTTAACAAAGCGAGCCTTATAAGGAGGGTGAAGAGCATGAGAAAAGCCACGTCACAAACACACGGCTCATAGCCCATCATGCATTTCAACTTGTTATCAAACTTACCCCTCTTTTGAGGCTTCTGAAAGAAGGAATTCTGGGCTTCCCTGTTTTTATGTCACTCATGCAATAATGCACTGGTTCAATGGAGAATATGGGATACTGGGACCCATTAGGAGTACTGGATGTGTATAAACTAGTAGGGGTTAGTGGTGGGGATTGTGGCTAATGTGGAAATAAAGAAAGCAATAAATAAGCCAAATGTTCAGTGATTTTAAAATGAAATTTCTGTCTTACAGAAATAAAATTCCCATCTAACACAGAAAGAGCTCGTTATGTTCCAGACACATTTACACTGTAACTGTTCTGGTTTTAAAGGGTTTCTGTCATGAAGTTATATTCAGAGTTACAGGTAGGTGCAGAGAATTAAGGAACACTCAAAAAAAGCTTTGGAATCGACATTTCCAATAGATCCTAACAAGATCCCCACACTGCCCTTCTCTTCAAAGAGGAAGTTCTGCTTTCCCCACCTTTAGTTACAGCCATTCTGGAAGCCTGTGTGTGTTCCTGCACACTCTTTCTTCCTACATTTCTATGTACCCTACCAGTTGAGCTGAAATAGAACTATGGGGATGACTCCCAACAATGAGTCTATTCCATGCCTGTAGTCAAGCTGGACTGACACATGGCTGCATGGAGTTCTTAATAGATACCATTGCCAGAATTTCTTCCCCTTTCTTTCCCTGCTGTTTTTCAGATTACTTCTCTCTTTTTGTGTGTCTCATACCTCTGCTGCTTTTTCCCAGTTCCGTTCTTCTGTTCTATTTCCTCTGTTGCACAAATTGTTCCCTTTCCAAAAGACTTGTGTCTTTGACAACATCAAAAATAGGTAAACATGTATCCCTAAGGCAAGACCACCCACAGTTTCAGCTAAATGAAGGCCCAAAGGCCACCATGAGTACCCCAGCTACAGTAAGTCCCATTTTTCTATTAGCCAGCTTACGAATGTATTACAAAACCTTTAACTAGCATCTAGAATTAAACATGTATCTCCCAATCAGTATTTTGCTCCCAGCTGCTGTTCAGTAGAGTGCTTCTCCATTCTTCCCCAAAACAGATGAAAAAAAAGTGGGACAGAATATTCTATTTCCTCCAGGTCCTTAAGGAAGAGATACATATAGTATGTACAAACACATGTACATCTGTGATTCCATACAGAAAACATTAAGGCTCTCTGAATGCTACAAACTTGCCAGCTTTCTTCAGCTATCATCAGACATGGGGATTTCTTACTACAGTAAAACCCAAGGTCCAGACTGAAAACCAGTGTGTACTTTCATAGCTTCCCTCTCCCATATTCTCTGAGAGATGTCTTGTCAAATTGAACAGGCTGATCTCACCCCTTCTGAAGCCAAATGCAGTAAGTATGTGTATGCGCTGATGCATTTAGGCCATTATCAGTTGTTGATTAAACTGCATGGAAAGTAAAGACTTTCCACTTTAAGACACAGCTGCAGTTGCATAATGCACTGAGGAGGGAATAAGGAATTGGCAATATCCTCTCAGTGAAAATCTGCTTTCTTGGAATACTATCAAGTGGAAAGGAAGTCCTACCACTAACAAGCTCTAAGAATAGTATCCTAAAATAAATGGCAGAAACTGACTTGGAGCATTAAAATAACCCCATACAAATTTGTGGGACTCATTAGGGTGACTCACTGATACACTCCAATACTAAACAGTGACCTAGGATAAGATTTTAGTATGTAGATGCTTCATTAATCATTTATATAGCTAATGCATGTATTGATAATTTCTTTTGTTATTCGGTGAAGGCATCTTGCACAGAAAGTGTTAACTGAAACTCAGAGAACAATGCAAGAAAGGCATAAGGTCTCTGCATTCCATTTTTTCTTGAGCATAGCAGTATCGTTACCTATTCCCTAGAATACTTCTTCTGGGACTTTTACCTGTACAGAACAGTATGTTTTATCAATGAGGCATTGTAAATTTTAGTGTTTTCAGACAAACCTCAACCTCTCATAAGAAGCAGCAGGTATAATAAAAAATCTGGATGACACTCCTGTATATAAACATCTACAAAACATGACATTTAGAAAGGGGTTGCTTTCTGTAGTGTAACAGATCTGAAGTCTGCCCAATTTCAAAGCACCCCCCTTATTTTCACACTCACAATTAACACCTTTTCTATGCAACTGCAGGAAGTCTCTTCAGAATCTCAGAGACGTTTCAGAAAAGGAAGCCACTTCTATCAAATAACCATTAAAAGCATTCCCAGGCTCAAAGGACTGGAAGAAAAATGAGAAAACTTCTCCCAGTGACAGCTTGTTTTGGAATGTGGCAAGTGTCCAACCCCAGCCATGCCTTCAGATCTCCTTACATGTGTTTTAGAAGACAGCAGCAGGCAAGGGGAAGGTTATTTAAAAATGGACAACTTGCTGCTTCCGTGCACTCCACATCCTCACAGTTTAGTTTTCCAAACAATAATTTCTTAATTGTTACCTTTGGCTTCTTTCCAAATAGCCACAGCTTTCCTTTCGATTTGCCCACTGTAGTTTTTGTATCAATTCTCATTCCCTCCTGCTTTGGTGTACTGATGGTTCCATCAGAGATAGTTCTGTAAATATTCTGACTGTAATCTTCAAATGGGAAATCTCCAGGAGGCTCAAAACCGGATTTGAAGCAGTCTATCACTAGTTGAGAGTCCTAAACACAGGACATTAAGATTAAAAAGTAGAAGAAGCAAACCCATCAACAGAGAGAAAAAAAACCCCAAATAAACACCCAAACCATGGAGGCATTAACTTTTCCCTTTAACTGCAAAGCTACACAGATGGGAAGGATGAGAGAGAGCTCGGAATGCACGCCTCTGGAGAGATCGTTAAGATCTACAAGGATGCTGGGGAGGGACTCTTCATTAGGGACTGTAGTGAGAGGAGAAGGGGTGATGGGTTCAAACTTAAATAGGGGAAGTTTAGATTGGATATAAGGAAGAAGTTCTTTAGTGTAAGGGTGTTGAGGCACTGGAATGGGTTGCCCAGGGAAGTTGTGAATGCCCCATCCTGTCACATGGCAGTGTCCAAGGCCAGGCTGAACAGAGCCTTGGGTGCTATGGTTTAGTGTGAGGTGTCCCTGGCCATGGCAGGGAGGTTGGAACTGGATGATCTTAAGGTCCTTTCCAACCTTAACTATTCTATGATTCTAAGAATGTATGTTTCTTCTCTCAGCAGTGTTACCATGAGTGTAGATCAAAGCATCTCCTGCTCTTCAGAATCCAACAAATACTCCCCAGATATAAACCTCAAGGGTTACCCCAGATTTTAAACAGGACATGCTTTAGGGCCATACTACTACTCCACCTCCTAATCATTCAACATTAGTACTGAAAGGAAGAGAACACTAAGCAGCTAGATGTAGTAAGATACAATAAGGAATAACCCTTATTAGAAGGAAGGAGTAGTAAGTTCCAATAGCAGCCATCAAACAGGACAGCAAATGCTAATTTGTTAACTGAACGCCGTTTTTTCTGGTTGAATGCTACATGCTGGAGAAAATACCATGCTGCTATTCCAGGATGTTTCAGGATAATCTAATGTGTCTAAAATCACATGCAGGAAGCGTCAAAAGATCTTCAGACCACAAGAAAGCAACAGCACAGGAAGAACAGACATGGAAAGTCAAAGTGACCATGTGGGCTAAAACTGAAGTCACAACACTTTTAAAAGAGACAAATACTTGACAACAGAAAGATAAACATAGAGGCCAAGTCCACCTTTCCCCGCTCCGCAGCTTCCATATCAGTTACATTGCTCATGCACATTAACAAAGTTGCTCAATCCTACTTACTCTGTGTTCATCAACTGACTTGGCTGCAAGGATCATCCCTTCTAAACATTTAGAGATAATGGGAATAACCTTGCGCTCAGAGTCAGCAAAGCCTTTGTAGCATTCACTGAGTTTGATAGTCCTTCTTTCATCCATTTCTTGAAGTTGCTGCAAGCACAAAGTGAGATAAAAGGAAGTTTTTGTTTGCAGATTTCCCTCCCCGATCCTGATGTATGCACAGTCACTGTGGTCATCAGGATAGCACAGAATCTGCCTTTCCAGTGTTTTTATTTGCTTAACAAAACAGAACTAACAGAATTAAGTTTAAAAACCAGTCCTTTCAGACACAAACTTAAGATGCACAGAACAGCAATTACAAAGACCTGATACTATCTGATTTATTCCTTATTAAACAACATGCACAGTGTCTGCAGCCATCTGTTTAGTTCAGAGCATTTGTTTACTGAAAAAATTAAAACTATGGTAAAGAAGTTCTACCAATTTCTACATCTCTTCACTCTCATTCATGTTCCAAATACATTCTGTCTGCTGATAACACCTCTCTCTTGCTTTTTATTTTGATACTTCCCAGTAGGTACTAACAATTAGAAAATCAGGACAAATCAGAAACATTCAAATTACGTGATTTAGACATGCTCTTAGATTTGAAATACAAACCATCTCCTTTAGAAGTGTGCAAGAAAATAAAGACCATTACATAAGAATCGTAATAAAAGTCTACTGGAACAGAACAAAAAAGAACAAATGGAAGAGAAACACTATTTTGAGTATTTCTCATAATAAAAGTCCTGGACTCTTCCTCCAGTAAAAGGTGGAAAAAAAACCCAAAAGAAAACAGAAAGCAATAGCACATTGATCAATAGGTTATAAAAAATGGGATAACAAGTTGGATCTTTCTTGTATCTGCTCTAGCAATGGCAGATGTCTCAAACAGCATTCAATTTCAGCTCTCCAAAACAAAGCAACTACCCAGTCATACTAAATCCCTCTTCTAGCGTTCTCCTACAGAATGTTATCAAATACCTGCAGTGAAATAATAAAGATGTGGTCCCAAGAGGGAGCAGGACTAGGCCAGAAATGCTTGTACTGGAGCTTTAAAAAGCCCTAAGTAATATCTTACAACAATAATGGATTTTAACCCTGGAGAAATAAAGGCAGTAAACCAAAACTCTGTCCCAAGCTACAAACGAAATGATCACGCTGTTTCTCCTGAGAGCTGACTGCAATTCCTCCCTCAGTGTGCTAATGCTCCATCTACTGAAGTGCTGCCTAACAGTTCAAACACTACAGAATTCTTTCATAAGCCACGACCATTTTGTCCAGTGAATCCTAGACCTTCCAGCAAGTGTTTTTCAAAACAATGAACCCCCTGTGCTGCTGAACATATCAAGCACTGTTAAGCTCGTACACCTTTGAATAAAGTCAGTATTTTCACTTTACTTTTCCTCACTCTATGTCTTACAGTCAGTTTCTACAGTCAGTGTCCTCCCAAATGGCTCAATGTCAATGCCAACACACTTCTGAACTCTCCTTCACCTGACACCCCAAACTGCCTTACTTTAAACTAGTTTTGCAAAGTCTCTGACTTTGAAAGAATCTTAAAAGAAGAAACTTAATAATTACATGAAGCACCTTAAGAAACCCCCTTTTTAGATGCAAAGCACTGAGCCAATTTGAGCATTGAGCGGGTTTTTTTATTATTTAGAGATGCCATGGGTTCAGCAACTGTACAGTCAATTGAGTACTGTCAATTACTGGTAACACGGATGAAGCAGTGACAGGCAGGAATACTTCTGCCTCCAATCCATCCATTCTATACCTGCATATGATATCATTAAGCCACACAGTCACCATTACCTATATGCTTTCTTTTATCTCTTCTGGAGTCAAGTCATTCACAAACACATACAGATATCAAGAGAACCAATGATCAGGTCTTGTTAGAGTGACTGTTTTAAATGTTTGCTCTCACCCAGATGTCTCAAATATTTATTTTGCCATACCTCTTTGGCAATATTTAAACAAGGAGGCTATAAACCAGAAAGTCTTCATAGAAAATACAACAGTATTTTCATTACAAGTCTTAGCATAATTACTGGAAGCAGTGTCTCCTGATAAATCACAGGCTGCATCAAGATTCTTCTGATTTCTTGATAAAGCGATCCACTAAAACCCCCCAAATAAAGTCTGGATTTTAGAATCTACTTCTCCTTTAAAAGGCCAGACCTACTTTCTCTATTTTCTTACCTTATAGATCTGAGGAATGACAATGTAGTAGTGTTTGTGCTGTTCTCCATTAAAATTCTGGAGTTGTGCAGCATACTCGTTTTTGTTTTCATCAGCCATATGTGTGCGCAGGTTTAACTGTTGCTTAGCCTGGGAGGAAAGTGTTATCAGTTCAAACATGACTTGTGCTTTTCAATTACCTATAGCATTATTTTACTAACTGTGCAAAAGCACTAATCACAAGTCATCAAAACTGACATCCTTAGAATTGAAATGGAAAGCACGTGAAAATTCATCTATACTGATAGTCTACAGATCTAATTGGCACATATGATACACAGCAATGATCATTTTAGCTCCATTAGCTAAAACATGTATCCTAAAAACCACAGAAGAGACTGAACATACATATCACAAGATAACAAATACCACTAAATCTCTGGTATGTGTTGAGATTACATCATCTCAAGAGCCTCACTTGGAGACTAATGAAGCCTACTCCCTCTCTGTGCTCTTTTCTTTCACTGGAACATTGCAAGCATATTGTATACACAAGTCTATACTCAATTCAAAGAATGTTGTTCCACCTCTGATGATAAACAGGCATATAAAGTATATTTATAAAAAAGAGTAAAGAAACAGCACCGCTCTCACCTTCTCAACATCAGCTTTTGTCGCATTGGTGTCGTTGTCCAGTCTTTCGTAGCTTTGTTGTGCCTTCTCCGCCTCCCTGCATTCTCTCTCAAATTTCTTTTTGCTCTACAAAAGCCACAGATTTATTGCTTCTATTAGTGGGAGGTGTCCCTGCCCATGGCAGGGGGGTTGGAAGTAGATGATCTTAAGGTCCTTTCCAACCCTAACTATTCTATGATTCTACAGCCACTATCCACCCCCTTTTGTCTTTGTACAGTAATTCTGAATTCTAAATCTCAAACCTTCCAAATAAGTATCTTAAATCCATTAAGTACCTTTAAGTAAATACATCGCTCTCACATCACACAAGTCTCAAAGCTTTTCAACTTGTCTACTTAAAACTTATTTCATTGAATATCAACAAGGAAACAAGTGTAATTACGCTACAAAATATCAAATAATCTAAATACAAAGCAATCTATTAGAAAGATGCAGGATTATTATAAACAAGCAAATCCACTTTATAGCCTGACTTCAATTAAATAAAAGTGGGGGGAGGAGGAGGCAAAAAATTCAAACCTGGCCATGCCTGAGTAAAATTTTCAAGTTCCCTTCTTCAGTGATCAATTTTATTTGAATTAAACTAAATTATTTTTAAGGTAGCCTGAAGGATTCATGTACATCACAGTTCTTAGCATACCCATCATCATCAGTATTCACATCAAGTGGCACAGCTGTAAGCAGCACATACAACAGCATTCAAGGAGCTTGATATTCAACATATCCGGCTGTTGTCAAGACAACTGCTGTAGGAAAAACTATTGCAGCTCAAGAAGTTGGTATCTCCAGAGACAAACCAGCAACAGAGCCTGCGTGAGCCCTGCTCTCCTGCTTCAGGGCCAAGTCAGGCAGCGGAGGCTAATGTGTCCCTTAAAGGCTGTATGCATTCAAAAGACTGATTTTGCACTCAAGTAAATACATTGCACACAACACAACTGATAGATTGAGGTGAAAACTACTACCACATCTGCTTCTACTCTGGTTCTCTGACCACATATTAAACTCTGGCATGACACTGAAGCAAGACATTGCCTGTCTGGGTCCACAACAACAAACCAGAAATACACCTCTCCAGTATTGCTTCACAGTCTGGATTAAAAACATAAGAAATTTCTAAGACACAAACCAGCAGAACATCAGAATGCAACTTGAAAGCACTTGGTTGAATTTCTTATTTCCATATCTTTAAAAGAACGTCTCTCAAGAAAAAGGAGCTGACAATCTGTTCTAGAGACATTCTCTTCTTGTTTTCCTCTGTTAAAAGTAATTCTCCCTCCTGAGGGCATGATAGTCAATAGCAATATTCTTGATTAGACCTCATGCAACAAGCCCATACAGTGACTTAAGGTTTTTATCTTCATATAAATATACTGTCATTATTAATGTCTCTCTGAAAAAGAAGTAGCCTATGGAGAAGCAAACAAAGTCAACTGTACCCATGTTAAAACTAGATTCCTTTTGGCTGGATAAAAGCCATGGCTTCACTCAAACATATGCAGCAGAAGCTGTTTATGGATATTTTTTAAACACGGAACTACAAATACATTGATATTATGGATGTTACTAAGTCTGATTTGGACATTTAATAATACAGCTAAACACTGAAGTCTAAGCAAGAGAGATGACAACAGTCCATTAACAGACAGTACATTATTAACTTGAACAGGAAAAAAAACATACACAACAAAAATGAAAACTCACATTATCCATCTGCTTCCAGCACATGTCCAAATACTGCTGAGCCTTTCGCCCTTCCTGAAGATGCTAAAAATACCACAGATAAGTTTACTTTAAGTATCTTTTTTATAGCATTACCATTAGTTATTCTCTGCTCTAGCTGACATACACTGACATACACTGACAATGCAGCATCTCCCACAGGTTACCAGTACTCTCTGGAAGACATTATCAATTATGTTAATAGCAGTATCACAAGTAAAAATTGCACTGGCAAAAGCATTACTAATAAGCACTGTCTCTCAAGATCTTAATTTTTGAGTTTGTAAATGGAGTAAAGCAGCACATAAAAATACTGAGTGACTTTACATATGTGTTTTATACATTACAAAACCTACTTACTGCCAAATTCATTAACTTGGGTAAACAAATACATCAATTTAATAAAACATCCAGTTTGATATCATCCATTGAAAATATAGAAATTACCATTTTCCTCTCAGTTTTTAGATCATGAGAGTATCTCATCAATTCTCCATACACTCTGTGCCCCATTTCTTCTGCAACTACTTCTCGTTGTCCTGCATAGTCATTCAACTCATTAAGGATGTTAAAAAATGCAATACATGATGTAAACCTGATGGAAAGCACACACACACAAACACACATATACAGAAAGTGAGAGAGTTTGTTTAAAGGGAATTCTTTCAGTACAGTCCGTACTCCTCATTAAATAAAAGAAACACCCATACATATTTTACAATAAACCTCATCTTAATGGTAATTGAATTACAGTATAAATATAAGTTGGGAAAGCCTATGTTAAGCCTAGCACATACTGTATGGTGCAATACCTCTTCAAATACATTTTATAAGAGTACAGGTTATTGTGGATGGAAAAGAAAGAAGAAGAATACTACCTGGAAAGCCCTGTAGTATAGTGTAGTATCTCCTAAGCTGCCAACAGAGAGGCCTGAGCCTGGGAACAGATACATACGTCCCTAGGCTCGGAGGCTGAACTTGCAGCAGAGATGATGTGCTTGGTAGTCTTGAGGGTGGAACATGCCAATCATACCACTCATATGCATCCCGATGGATGATCTACAGAACAAGCTTTGCTATCAGCTCTGGAGACAGCTGCCTGTTTGCCTGCCCACCTCTTGGCTGGAAGTAAGGTGCCACTATGGCTGGCACTGAAAAGGGGGGAGAAGAGGAGGGGCAAAGGGTAGAAAGTGTGTGCGGAAGGGAAGAAAGAAAAACAAACACAGGCACCACATTAAAATATACATCTTTTTCTCTTTTAACTGTGGAATACTGCCATATCCACAGGCTTGGCTCTGGGCAATTCAAATGCCACCCTAGCACTAGAAATCCTATTCCCTATGGTCCAGGATCTTTAAATAGTCAGAAGAGGAAACCCAAGTGTGAATTCTCAGGCACACCACACAGCATGTGCTCCTGCTGCAACCTGAAACTTGCCCATTTCTTTACTTCTAAGAGTCATCTCCAAAGAAAAAAATGCAAAGTATTGTGTATTTTCTAAATGAATCAAAAACGTCTCCTGACACAAAGAGCAGAACAAGCACATCTCTGATGAATAAGCTTAGCACAAACGGCTCCTCCACATTCACTTACTTTATCTCTGGAATCAAAGCAAGCCAGCAGTTTGAGGACTCCAGTCAAAAACAGGCAATTTTGCATACACCCAAGTCTCAGTATGCAAATGCACGGCTACATTTGTATTGCCATACAAATGCACTGAAAAACTCCACTAAACTGAGAAAAACCCCACAGCCTAAGGACACACCATTGGCTTCGTATTAAAAAAGTACCTAATTGCTTTCCTATAAACCCAGTACTAGACAGCCCACAGCACACTGAACTACTGCTTTCACGCTTCCAGCTAGCTTCAGATCCATTTGGAACAGAGCAAGTACAACCTGCCATGTTTGCTACTTTAAAATATGGACATCAGTAAATTCGGGTCATGCTCAAGGATTACCAAAGAACTGTGGGAGCCAAGCACAAGTCTTTATCTTAGGTGATGAAATACTTTGTCTTAAAAACCAAACCCCACAATTGCTCCCCCCCCAAACCACAAAATAAAAAAAACAAACAAAAAAGCCCCACAAACCAGAACCAAACCCAACAGACACCACAGAAGGAAAAAACAAACCAAAACCACCCCAAAACAACCCAAACCCCAAAAACCAATGAAACAAAAACCTGAGACAAAAACAAAGAAACAAAGAGAAAGCAAAAAACAAACCCCAAAACCCCAACCCCAAAAAACCCCATCAAAGCCCCCACCCTGAAACAAACAAAGCAACAACAAAAAACCTGAAAGCAAAAAGAAC
>JAOEHY010049299.1:0-28971 GCA_025447955.1 Psilopsiagon aurifrons
CCACAAGTCAAAAACACAGTGCTGCACCAACTACTAAGAAGGAGAAAAATGACTGCCACTGCTGAACCCATGACAGCCTCTTACCAGCTAAAACTGGGATAAAAGCCTAATGCAATGTGGCCTTTAAAGGTGAACAACAGCAGTGGCCCTATCTTGCATGCAGAGGTGATGCAGAAGAACCTTTGGAAGGGGCACTGGACTTCCCAGGCAGTGTTTTGTGCACAAAGGCCAACTGATGTTTGTGTGGCCACAAGTGGAAGTTCTGCCTTAGACAAAGAAGATATGAGTGACACACAATCCCTGCGACACTAGTGAATATTCTGTTGAAGTGTTAGTATTGCTGTGTTAAATCCAGAGTCCTGTGCTCCTGGTTTTGTTGTGTCTTCCCCACCTACACTCTATTTTAAACCTTGGAACCCAATTCTTGGACACACTAACTAACCATTCTGCAGCACAGAATAATTTCCATGGTAATATATTCTGGTGGTGATGGCTCACTGTCACAGTTGCACAAGTCAGCAAAGTACAGCTCACTTTAACATAGGCCAGGTGCCAATAATGATGTGATGTCAGTAGAAAGGAGCTTAAAGTGGACTTCAAAAGTCATCCTAGCAACTGGTAGATGTTCAAGCAATTGGTTTATGCTGAATTTCATGTCACTGCAGCTACACTGTGGTGGTACCCCACCTTGTATAGATATGTTGTACACAAGACCAAAGTTACATCTTTGTTTTGTAGAGGTAAGGCTTTGACTCTGAATTAAGCATCAGCTGTATCCCAGGGTAAATTTACAGGGCTGGTCAGGGTCACAGCCATTGATGCCCCAGAGACTGTGGGACAATAGCCCTGGAGTAAAAGGATAGAGGGGATGTTTGATAAAAAGAGGAAGGAATTAAATTGATAAGAATGGAAAAGAATTTGAAACAGGAGGGAGAGTGAGCAACAAGGAAAAGGGGTTAGATCTTCTAAGGGACAGCAGGAAACAGACACAAAGCATGGCAGAAGTGAGAACGAGATGAAAAGGGTGTTAACCTGAAATACCAGAAAGGAAATGAAAGCTAGAAGAAAGCAGGAACAGACATAAAGGCCAAATCAAGTCTGTTGCTGACTGAGAGTGCAAGAAGTTTTATAGCATTAGTGTTTGCCATGTGCTGTCTGGTGGTACAGTAACTCAGTATGTATGCTCTATCAAACTCCTCACAGCAGTTACACACTGAGTGAGAGAGGAAGGGTCTTTTTGAACACGGATCTTTTTGAACATACCTCCCTGGGCTTCTCAGGGCTGTAATCCAGTGTTTCACATGGTGAATTCCCATGCCAATTTCCCAAAATGCAAAAGGGATGGTCTCATCTTTCACATTCTGCCTGATCTGCTCCTTGCTCCTCAGTCCAATTTTCCTTAGCTCACCTAGACTACAGTTTCCATGCAACTATGAGGAGACCAAGGATCCAGATGTTTACAGAGCTCTCTAAGGAATTCAGTGATAAAAATACCACATGCCATGGATTGGAGACAAGGGCCCTGGCAGATAAATGTAAAGTATTTCTGAAACAGCGCTATCAAAGATAGATAGCATAAATTGTCACATCCTGTTTCCATGTGAGAATGCAAAAGGAAAATATGAGGCACCCATCTCCGTATCATTTCATTTAATTATACTGGTGTTCACATTTACAGCTGAAGAGGAATCTCACCCCTGGTGAACTAGCACAAACCTGCCTTCTGCCTTACCGTGTCCTGTTGCACAGCTCCATCAGCTAAGATCTCCTGGGCATGTTTTACAAAAAGAACAGCTTTCTCTTGGGGCAGAGGCCTCAGCCCTTGGAGACCCCTGAAAAATTTCTTTTTTTTCCCAAGATTTCACAGTTTGGGGTTTTTTTCCAGCTGATCTGGGACACTGGAAGGCCTTGGCAGGTTTCCTAGTAGAAGGTGTGTATTACCAAAGTGTAGATGCAGGTCTATGGCCACAGTTGGCTGCTCCAGCTGGGGTGTGCCTCATCATTTCTGTGGCTACAGGGAGAAGGGTGAGCAAAGCTGAGGTGTGAGGGCAGTGAGGCAGGCACATGGGTCTGTTTGGAGTGTGGCAGCTGTTTTCACATTCATAGATGTGAAAATGATCTGAAGATGCTGCTGTGGCTGAAGGAAGGAAAGTGAATGCATGAGGCACATGTATTCCCTGCAGGCAGGAAATGAGGAGGTAGAATTCCGTACCAGGAAGGACCCCAAACGCACTGATAAGACAATGAGACTGTACCAGAGCCCCTTCCAGACCATTTTAAAAGTTAGAACAGTGGAAAGGTTAAGCCAACTCCTCCCCATTTATCATTGTCTATTGCTCACCATCAGATTATTTCTTTCCTCCAGTATTTCCTCTCGCACCTTGGGAGATCTGTCTCGTTGTGACTGTGAAAGCTCATCATTCAAAGAGGCGTCTTTCCGTCAGTGCAGCCTCCCGCCTACTGAAAGCCCGTCAAGAAAGCCTTGGGTCGGTTCCGTACCACCTTTGGCTATCTGCTGCCGCTTGGTGGCTGTTGCAGATACTGCCCCGTGTCCCTTCCCCGCTGCGGGCTCTGCGCTGGGTCTTTCGGTGTCCTGAGCACCCGTGTGTGGCTTCCCACACAGGCGCTTGGCCCAGGCCTTCTCCAGTGAGACGTCTGCCTCGCACCTCGGCTGAGGGTGGCAATGGCAGCGGGACTTTTCAGCTGCTGATGTTCAGTCATAGGTTTGCTGACTGTAATGAAGCAGTTAATTATGATTTAGTGTTCAAGGCCAGGCTGGATCGGGCTTTGAGCAGCCTGGTCTAGTGTGAGATGTCCCTGCCCATAGCAGGAGGGTTGGAACTGAATGAGGTTTAAGGCTCCTTCCAACCAAAACCAATCTGGGATTTCATGATGCAAAGCACACAGCTGTCTGGATTGATTAGCCTGGTTCACCTTGGAAAAGAGAAGGCTCTGGCGAGACGTTCTAGCAGCTCTCGGTACTTACATGGGCCTAAATGAAATCTGGAGAGGGGCTTTTTGCAGGGGTATGTAGTGATAGCACAAAGGCAAATGGGAGATTGAGGAGAGATTGAGATGAGCTCTGAGGCAGAAGTTCTTCCCTGTGAAGGTGCTGAGGCACTAGAGGGTGCCCAAAGAAGCTGTGCCCCATCCCTGGCAGTGTTCAAGGCCAGGTTGGGAAGGGGCTTGGAGCAACCTGCTGTAGTGGAAGGTGTCCCTGCCCCTGGCAGGGACTTGGAACTGGCTGAGCTTTAAAATTCCTTCCAACCCAAACCAGTCTGTGATTCTATTATTACTAATCGAGATTCTAAAGCAACGAAACGTACTTGGTGCGGTATTAAGCACATAAAGGGAGGGAGCACCTCCCCGGCGGCAGCTCTGCTGCCACCACCAAGATGGCGGCTCGGCGCGGCCGCCCCGCCCTCCCCTCAGCGCCCTTCCCTCCCTGGGCCGTCCTCGGCCGCCGATTGCCGCGGTGTGTGCTGCCGCCGCCGCCTGTCGCCCTGTGATGAGAGCATCAGCCCTCCCTGCCACGTCTCCCGGGCAGCTGCGGTGGCGGCGGGCTGCGGGGCTCGGGGCTCGCCGCCGGGACGGGACCCCGCTGCCGGCTGATGTCCGAGCCGCGCCGCCGCCCGCGCTTGGATGTGTGAGTACCGGCGGGACGGAGCCCTGCCTCGGCCGTGAGGTTCGGGACGGGGCGGTGCGGTGCGGGGCCGGGCGGCCGAGCCCGCGGGCTGCCGCCTGCCTGAAACTTGGGGTGTGTGTGAGTGGGCGCCCGTGTGGTGGGGAGGCTCTTGGCTTTGTTTCGTCCTGCTGGTGAGTTATGGCCCTCGGCGCCGAGCTGCTTGTTTTAGACGTTTCCTTCTGGGTTAAACCAAGAGGTCCGGGCACGTTGTGAGGGGAGGTTGAGAATTAAAGGCGAGGAAGTTGGTCTGGGGTCATGGGTAGGTTTGCTTTGGGGTGTTAAAGCGTTGTCGCTGTGTTATCAGTCCTACGAAGGTAAGAGAGGGCACCGTCCTGTGGAACATGGAGAAGTGAGCCAGTCCTCTCCAAGTCCAGGCAAATCTAACCTGCCATAAGGTACCTTTTCCAGAATGGGTGTGGGTACACGTCTCTGTCGCTGTTCTTTTTGTGCCACTAAGAAAACAGTATCAGCCGTCCTCCCTTATGTAGGACAGCAGTTAGAAGGGTGTTTTTCCTTATTCTATGAGGTGGCTCCTTTGCTACTCCAGCATAATTTCAACTTGTGAGCATGTAGCAGGAACAGAGGCAGTCTTGTCTGCGATTTATGATCGCTCTCATCCATGCTTCTTCATTGTGAATAACGGGCCTCTCTTACCACTGGCAGCTGTTATGGCTGTAAGTGAAGGAATGAGATGTCTGTATCACAAAGTGGTGAGTCGTTAAGGTTTTGGAGATGATGCTTCCCTTCTGTAACCAGCTGAGATCTGTTAACCTGCTGTGATCACAACAGATTTATTTGGGAGAGGGGTATGGTAGTACAGGGACAAGACTGGAATGGCTCAGCTCCATTTCCACAGGATGCTGGGAGCAGAGAGGACACCAGCCCTTTAACCTGCAGCCTGCTCCTTTGCTCACCTTCTGGCACGCCTGCTGTTTGAGTGGCTTTGTTTCCCATGCTCTTTTTCCTTCCAGCCTCCTCTGGAGCATCAGCTCCTTCAGTTGAGGCACTTGGTAGTGCAGTGGGATGATGCTCGGCTGGTAAATCCTGAGCCTGCCCCAAAGCATTAGCCAGGCAATGATGAGCTCTCTGGGAGTTGTGCAGGAACTTCGCCCACTCCTTGTTGTCCCTTACTGCACTGGAAGTTCTTCAGTTCTCCTTGCTGCTGTTCCTGCAACCTTCTTGGACTCGGGTTTTGCAGTGTAAATCAGCATGTAGGGTAGGAGTGCTGGCCAGGTCTGGTATATTTGGACAACAGAGGAACTCAGGTAATATCACTGACACAGTTAACTGTGTCCAGCGTGATGCGTACTCCTAATCTCCAGACCATGGAACATCAGCATGCCTCCTGTACAGTTCATTTCTGGCTGTCTCTTTGCAAACTTAGTGGCTTGCAGTATTTGGGACCTGATTTTCAGAAGGTTTGGGTATCCACACTCCTACTGCCTCAGCCTGGGCATTCAAAATTACTGATAATTTAGAAAAGACAGGCTTTTATTTTTTATATTCTTACTTTTATTTTTACAGTTTTTCTGGCTGTGAAATAAGGATAAAACATTCTGCTTCCTACTTTTGCAGAGTTTGTTTCTGTTCTGCTTGCAAGGAGATAAATTCTTTTCAAAACTGCTTTCAATGTACAGGTTAGCACCTTACTGAGTTACAGTCATTGCAGGGACACAGATGTCATCCTGTAGTAGCTAAGGAGATAAAGCTATTGTCATCTTAGTGACCTGCCTATGTTGGCTGATGTAACATAGCCAGTATAGTTGTACTGTTATGTATTACTCAGCAGCAGACAGATCTAGTAACTCTTGTCTGTGCTTTCTTCAGACACTGCTTTTGGGTCTGCAGTTTTAGAGAGAAAATTGGATTGTGTATGTATTATTTGAGGGGGGGAAAACCCACACCTTTTTTCTGATTTTGGAGTTGAGCAGCGCTGAATACAAGTCTTTCTCTGAAAGTGTCTGTATTGCAAACTGACTTGGGCAACTCATGTCTGGATACTGTAAAACAACTAACCTTGTTTTTCTTCTGCAGGCATAAAATCTGGATGTTTGAGAATACAGCAAGAGCATATGTGCTAGAAATGTTTGTTAAGGTGGCCTCCACTTTTCTGTGAGTGTTCAGTTCAGAAGTGAGTCTGGCCCCTCAGTACAGCTCTGGAGTTACAGCTCCCAAAGATGGATATGATGCGCAGCAACCAGAGAGCGCTGATTTGGAGACCATGCGAAAGCACTTCGCTCTTGTGCTTTCTCTGTGCCTCAGTATCATGAAATCTGGGGAAAAAAAGTTTTCTTCTGGCAGTAACAAGCATGTGGTTCAGTTTTAGTTCACAAATGTGAAACTGTTAAGTGGCAGGGGTTGAATTCATACTCTGGATTTAAAGAAGAGATACTTTGTCAGTAGAGAGATGTGTGTGGATTTTAGCACTGGTGAGAGTCAGTTGGAGATTTGGCTTAATTTTTTATTATTTAGAACATTTGGTCTTAAAAAATATTACCAATTTCCAACCAATCTTTTCCATTGTGAATTTTATGTCTTGCCATGTTTATGGGCTGCGAAATCCAGAGGGGGGTTGAATTTGGCTTGCCGAGCCTACTTAAATGCTTGACATCTTTAGTACTACTTGATCTGTCATTCTTAATTGTACAGTATGACAGACATGCTGTTAGACATGCTGTCCTTTTTTGAGGCCCATTTTTTTTTCTCCTTGTACTGCTGTTCAGTTAGAGAACTCATACAGTTTGACAGTACTGTGCTACACAGGAAACCATAAGGAAGATTTGAAATTGCAACAGTTGACCTTCCTCTTCTTTTGGCTATCCCTCCCCTCTCATTAAATCCACTCTCTGGCTGCAGACTTTGGCCTGTCCCAGTAATCGGTGGTGCCATGAAGTTTGCTTTCCTCTTCTTTGTCCACCTAACAGCAGCAGTTCTCTTGTGCTGATGGGAACTCCACTTACTTCCAGCCATACCACAACTGTACTACAGCTTTTAGGTGGTGGATTTTTAAAACAGAGGTAAATCTCTAGTAGCTGTGGCTTGGGCAAGTCGCTCCTGAGCTACCAAACTCTCCTGAAAGATTTCCTGCCATTCTTTGTGGCATGTAGTCACTGGAGAGTCATTTCCAACCTTTCTTCATTTGACTTTTTGGACAGCTGAATGTGTTGCAAGCGGAAAACAAGACTTTTGGTGGGAAGTGAGTGTTACGCAAGCTGGTCAGAAAAGCCATGGCAGTGGCATCAGCATAACGTGTGCTGAGGATGCTTGGTTTAAGGCTAAATTGTCAATAGACATCTGTAGCCCAGAATACTTACAGGGGAACATGTATGCAGATTCAGACAGCTAAATCAGTCTTGGTGTAATTAATTGTACCAGGGATTAATGTAACCTATTGCGTTTTCCCAGTCTGGTCGATTAGTTGCTCCATAAGTGGTCACACAAAGTTCTGAGCAATGGAAGCAGGAAACTTGTGTGTTACCAGTACCTGTTACTTAGGAGGCAAAGAGAGGGGAGTTGATGTATTCTCATATGCATTTTACATTTTAAATCAAATATATATTTTATGCAAAATATGATTTATTTAGAATCCCTTGTGATAATTCTGCCTTTCCACAGTGTCAAGGAAATGCAAATCGTCACACTGAGACTTTCTGATATGAATCCCAGTGCAATGACTTGGGGTAAGCCTCAAGGAAGTGTTTCTTCCTTGCGTTCTACTCCATGCCTTCCAACTCTTTGCTGCGGATGGCAGATGCCTGCCTTATTTTTAGCTATGTAAGGACAAAACAGAAAACTCCTAGTGACTCCCCATGATTTGTCATCATGGCTGATCTCCATTACATTAAACATTGGGATTGGCAGAGGAACAAAACCAGTGGGAAAGCTGCTTCTGTTTGTTTTGAGAAAAAGCTTGTCTAAAGCACTAAAATAATGCTATAAAAACTATTCAGTGCTACCTGCAGAGACCCCTGGGAGGAGAAATCCTTGCTGAACAGTTTGTCCTCTTTGGGATAAGGAAACCGAGGTCTGACTTGGTAAAATAAGTTCCTTGGAAGTGAGTGGAAGAGGAGAGATAAAAAAGCAGAGAAGTTCCTGGCTTGCAGTCCTATACTCAGGCCAGTAGACCATGTGTATATGTGTTTGGGGTCCAGAAAAAAATGAATGTTTTGGTGGCTTGCTTGGCTGAAAAGATGAGCTCTTAAGGCATGAGCATCTTTTATCTCTTCCCCGCCCCCCCAGTAGCGATCTGTTTTGCTGCACATTTGCTCTGACCAATTGGAAAAGCAAATTTCAGTGCCTGCTGCCAAAATTCCCTCCCTTTCCCAGCCATTGTGTGCATGGGCATGGTACAGTGGAGGGGATTAATGGCTGTGGTGTAGCTGTGCCTGTGCAGTGTTTACTTTGGTGCAAGGTGTACCTAGGATTGTGTCTTGATAAACTGTATTACCAGCCAGCTTTGGTAGCTTTGCCTGTGTTGTGTCTGCTAAAACATCCTCCTTGGGATGGAGCATTACTTCCCAGCCAGTGTCCCCTTCTAAATTGAACTTTTGCTTCTGGAAGAAATAGGCACATGGAGCTAGAACTTAAAACTTTTGTGTTGCTGCATACTCAACCCTGTTTTGGAGCTGAAGCTGAAACTCTCCCAAGTTTTCAGGCGACAGTGCAGGTTGTCTTTGAGAACCGTATGTCTCACTCTAATTCATGGCAGCTCTTTAATTTGAGCCTCGTGCTTTGGATGAGAGATAACTTGCTGTCCCTTTCCACACACCACTTAGAAGCATGGGAACTGTAGGACCAAAATAGACCATGACCCAACTGATCAGGCCTGCATTTGGAAAAGCTCAGCTTTGCAATTCTGTCATTTTCTCACACACAAGCAAGCCAATGCTCTCTATTCCAAAATCCAGCATTTGGCTGTGAGTGTTGCTGAATACATCAGAAGAAGCCAAAGAAAATGTCTTGTGATACTGTTGTCTTGGTGAGGAGTGTGTTGCTGGCCACTTGTAGCTGCTGAGCTCTGAGGATCTTGTGTTGTGGGGTTTGGTTTGTTGGTTTTTTGTACATAATTTCACTTGTCTTCATTCATAAAATTATGATAGTCTTTCATTAAAACTTTACTAAGCTGTTTGCTTTGACCTCCTACATCAGTTAGTTGCACAAGGTAATTACATGCTTATGGGGTATCAATTTATTACTCCAGGAATCATTGCTTTGTTCTTCTGCTTGCCAGAGGTTCAGTAAGAGCACTTACTGTGTGTATCTTCTTTCTCCCCAATTCACAAAGACTTGAACTCATCTGCATTCTGAAGAGGACCTCTGGAAATCTTTCCCTCACACCCCCTGAAGTAAGATCTTTGAGGGGATTTTTAAGGAATGTGTAGGATTTGGGTTGGAAATCTGGTTTTAAAAATGGCTTTTTCAGTCTCTTGGATAATTTTCTTGCTCTGTAGTCTTAAGAACTGAAATCTACATCCCCTCCTTAAAGAACACATCAGCAAAATGAGCTGTGCACTTTACCCTGGTGAGGCTTTTCCTGTAGACTTTCCTTTTCTGCTCCTGTTTTTGTCTGTGGGTATTTGAAGCACAAACAGCAAGTGCTGCCTTCAGCTTGTCTTTAGCTATGACTTCCATTTCCCCATCTAACCTGTCTGCTTAACTCTGGCTTTCCTTTCTGAAGATGTCTGAAATGAGTCATGAAATACACATGTAAATTCTTACTGTTTTCTTGCTACTTCCACCCTTCTGTTTTGTCACGTGTAGAGGACTGATAGATGGAGCTGTGCTGCATTAGAAAAGCCTGCGCTGACTTGGCCTTGCTGGGTTAGTTTTTTTACTACAGAAAAAGCCCTTGGTTCTTAGTCACTGAGCAAAACTTATCCTTGCTGGTGCATCACCTCACAATGAGGATTCACCACCCAGCTCTGTCCTTCTCACCCACCCCTGGGATGTGCTTCATGGAGGCTTCTGCCGCTCTCCAAACCAGATCTCCTTCTTAATCCATCACTCTGTGTGGCATGAGGACTTGGAAAATGTGCTGACTTGGGAGACCTCCTCCTAACCGGTTTTGCTTCCCAGCCCAGGGCCGGGCCTTTGGAGCCAGCCTGAGTTGAAAGGTTGTGTTGACTTAGTGCTGCGCAAGCCAAATATTTAGCTTTCCATCTGATAACCTGTCGGTTATTTCCTCCCTCATAACAACCTACTGCTTTTTTATTCCCAAACCAAGTTAGGGCTTTGTCCGTGGAAGTTCTGCAGCTTCTTGGCTTTCGGAGTAGCAGATGTGAGGGTGCTGACAAGGTGGCCTCGTGGTGTGGGTGCAGCCATTGCTGCTTCTAAGCTTTCTTCTCGACCATTTTGGTGTGATGTTGGGTGAATGAGTTACCAGCTTTATGTCTCATTTTTCCAGCTCTCAAAATGGTTTTATTTAACATAAATATATAGAGGCTCACACTAAAAGGAAGTAAAATCAAGCCATAGTAACCAGGACTCACAGGAGTTCAAAAGAAACTTTCACTATAGATTTGCTGCTAATTTGCTAAGACATTTGGATTGCTGGACAAATGCATGTTTGGGATGAGTTTGCCCAGGGACAGTGACTTGAAGTGAGGACATGAGTAACCAAGAGACCTTTTTACATTGCTTATTTCAATTTCACAGCCTGGTGGGGGTAGAGGGGAGGAAGAGGAGAAAGAGCTGTTTGTCTCCCAGCTGAAAGTCACCACTGTTAGAGTACATATTTTATCCGAAAGGTTAGAGAATCCCACCCTATTTTTCTCCTCCCATCCTTCCAGAAATGGTTTCATTAGGGGCTGGGAACTCTTTTTCCAGCAGTGCTAACAAGGTTTTATAAATAAGCCACTGTTAGGGACACAGTGAGTTGTTGTCACCTGTGGGGTGAGAACAGAAGCTGTGCTGGGGACAGAGCCTTTTGCTCAGCTCAGGGTGAACTGTCCAGCTCTTAAATGGTCCTTTGCCTTTGTGGTCCAGGAGCTTGTGCCTCAGGGCTTGTCCATACAGTCCAGCTCCAGGATATGTGTTCCTTTCTGAAGGAAAATAACCTAGAAGCCAGTGCTCCTGATGACAGGGAACAGGCAGCGGCAGCAGCGGGGAGGAATTGAGAGATATGGGAACACAGGAGTGCTTTGGAGATGGGCAGCACTGAATGGCTGCTTCTGGCACTAAACAACACTATGAGCTTATGTGTTGCTGAGGAGAAGGTAGCCAGAGCTCCCTTGCTAACAGCAACAGAGGCAACTTGTTGCTTCACCCCAAGATTATTATTGACAGGAAAAAGGCTGCTTTGGTCAAGACATTGCAGTGAGACACTTGGGGTCTCAAGTAAGGGTGGGCATATTTCCCCTGCTGCTCTTGATTGTAGCTGATTGTAGGACTTGTGGAGGCAAGGAGAGCCTCTTGAGTGTTTTTCCAAGCTCTGCAGCGAGCTTCCCAAGAGGACTGAAGGCTTTCTTATTTTCTCATATTAAAAAACATCCACACCATCCACATAACTGGCTGAGCATTGTAGCATTTCCAGCAAAGAGATGGGGAACCAAGTAGACTTTTCATTCTGATGACTCACTGACTCTCTCCTGATTTGCTTCTTGCAAGAGCTGTTTGGGCAGCTGCTGATGCAGGAACATGATGCATTGGTCCCTGGGGAGCAGCACAGAGCTGTGTGCTGCTTCACCTCTGAACTGGTGGATAGTTCATTTGCCTTGCTCTTCACCAGTAAAGCCTTGCTCACAGCTGTGGTTCTTGCCTGGGGAGCTGGTGGGGAGGAGGAGTGTTGGTGCAGACAAACAAAATGCCCAAGTGCTTTATGTAGTCTTAAAAGTAAGAATTGGAAATCAGAGGGGCTGATGCATTATGTTCCTGGATCCATATAACCATGTCACAGCTGAAGGTTTTGTGTGTGGTCCCTCTTTAGAACCCAACAGTTGCCCAAATACATATCCGTTCTTTTTGTGAGTACAGGACCACTGTACGTACTTGGTCCACAGATTCTTCTTGTGTGATTTTATGATGCCCATGTGTGCCTGAGAGAGAAGATCTTGTGAGCTCGGCAGGTTCTGTTCTGGGGGTGTTGGAGATGGAGGGACTACAAGTATGCAGCTTACTTTGAGTGAAATTATAGGTGAACTGGGAAGACCTCAGAGCAGCTTCCAGTGTCTGAAGGGCGCTACAAGGGTGCTGGAGAGGAACTCTTCATTAGGGACTGTGGTGATAGGACAAGGGGTGATGGGTTCAAACTGAAACAGGGGAAGTTCAGGTCAGATATCAGGAAGAAGCTCTTCAGTGTGAGGGTGGCCATGCCCTGGCACAGGTTGCTCAGAGAAGCTGTGGCTGCCCCATCCCTGTCAATATTCAAGGCCAAGAGCAACCTGCTGTAGTGGAAGGTGTCTGTGCCCATGGCAGGGGGTTAGAACTGGATGGTCTTAAGGTCCTTTCCAGCCCAAACCATTCCATGATTCTATGAACAATGTGGAATCATATTAATGGACTAAAGAGTCTTGTCAGGAAACTTTTCTCTTGGTCAGTTTTTGTGCCTGTGACTCTATAAAATAAGCTTGCTGGTGGGGTGGGGACTCTGCAAACAGAGGAGGGGGTATGGTAGACTCCCAGCGTGCTCTGAGGCTCTTCATTAATACTTTGTGTGACTTGGATGCACACAGGAATATTATCTGTTGGACTCAAAGGTCATGGACACTTTTCTTCCCCCCATGTTAGCATATTTTTTACAGTAGAATCACGCCTTTGTTTATTGAAAACTATTAAGAGGCTTTTCCCATGTCTGTCCCCTCCTAAAGGAGAGCTGTTCATTGGTTCAAGGCCAAAACAAGCAGACTTGGAGTCAAACTGATCTGTAATCTCCCTGTTTTGTTTCACTTTATTTGGGGAGCTTCAGTTTTGTGTGGCTGGGTTTACAAAACAAAAGCAAACAACCCAGGGATGCTTCTGAGGCACATTTTGCTCTAAGATTTAGCTGATCCCATTCAACTCCAGTGAAGTAAAGTTATTTAAAGCTTGAAGAACAGCCCAGTCTATATGTTCACAAATTGCTGTGAAAGGGCTTATTCAAGTGCAGTTAAAATACGGTGCACTGATGTTCAGGAGGGCTCCTTTCCTTTCCACAGGCATTCTTTTTGAGTGGTAGAAACCTACGTTTTACTGATTTGCAAAGCCAGAGGGTGGGAGTACGGTTGCACAGTGTCCAAGTGACTATATGGGTGAGCATGTGAAGCATACTAATGGGATAACACTAATACTAATGGGATACTGCTAATGAGAGCTGTTAAATTATTGACATGAATGTGGCATCAAACACCTTCCACTGTTAATAGCACTAATCAGACCACCAGCACATTGCATTCGTAATCAGAAACATCCTGGAGGTTGAATCACACTGTTTGAGCTTCCACAGGCCCTGTAACAGCTTGAACTGTATTAAAATGCTTTCAAAAGTTGCTCCTTTTAGAGGTTTTCCTCATTTTTTTCTTCATCTTAGCAGCTGATGTAAAGTGTTTGGATGCTTTAGTGAATGCTGCAGTGTCTGTTGCTGCCCCTGCTCATCTGCTGTGCACAGGAGGCTTTTCTTCTGTTTATATTTAATTCATGAAATACAAATATTCCCAACAAATATTCTAGAACATCCTAGAGAAAATTCTCTGAAAGCTTTAGCCTTGACTGCAAAGAGAAGGTGAAGAAAGGTAAGGAAGGCTTCAGTTCTCTCTTGTGTCCTCATTGGAATTAGAAGGAGAGTTTTGAAGTCTGCCAAAACACATTCTTTGCTTCCAACCCCAAATTATCCAATGTTTGCTCTCTCCTTTTATGTCATTTCACAACTCTTTTTGCTTTGGGTGTGCATGACCTTCATGTGGGTATGTGGAAAGCATTCAGCTTTTGAAACATCTTGATTTTTTGTGGAAATGCTGAGAATTCGTTATGGGAGCAGGGATGAGGGATGGGAAATTTTAACCCAAAGGATGATTCTTTGAGGGAGTCCTGTTCTCCTGCACACTGCTCTTGGGGACCATGTGTGACTCACTGAGCACACACTCAGCTGTGATTCCTTGGGGTTCTTCGGGAAGTGATTACTGAGTTCTGAATAGATGGGTTCCATCTGTAAATTCAGAAGCGAGATCCAGAGTTCCCAGAAGGCAAGGGGTGCTTTTTTGGATGCTGGGTTAGGTCTGGCTATGCTACTTTGCTAAAAGGGCAGCGGATGAGTCTCCAGACACACCAGAGGCCTTGAAGTGAGATGCTCGCTCAGTGTCTTGACTGTACAGCATGAGCAGTTAGAATGACTCCCAGATTCGCACTCTCTTCTGCCTGCTGGCCATCAGCAGCTTCCCCAACTGCAGAAATCCTTCAGTGGCATGTGAAAACCAGGGAAACAAAAGCAAAGTCATATGGGAAGTGATAAAGTCTGTGCCAGAGAATCCACCTTTATTACTGATATTCGGAGCTGCCCAGCTTCTCTTACTCATTCAGTTTAAGGACCTCATTGATTTGAATGTGTCACTTGAAATAAATACTTAAAGGCTTACTTCTAACCTTTTTATTCCTGTTTTTTGAGGGCTGGGGTACATGACTACCTATATGTGCATTGAAGTACATGCACACGTGAGAGTTTTGCTGCACTAATCTGCTAACTAGAAGCACTTTCAAGTGGACCTCTGACCATTGTGTCAGTCGGGCTTTCTTAGCACAGAAGGGGTCTCATAGAAACCTTGAATGGTTTGAGTTGGAAGGGACCTTTAAAGCTTATCCAGTTCCAAGCCCCTGCCACAGGCAGAGACACCTTCCACTAGAGCAGGTTGCTCCAGGCCCCATCCAACCTGGCCTTGAACGCTGCCAGGGATGGGGCAGCCACAGCTTCTCTGGGCACCCTGTGCCAGTGCCTCAGCACCTGCACAGGGAAGATCTCCTTCCTTATATCCAATCTAAATCTACCCTCTTTCAATTTGAAGCCATTACTTCTTGTCTGGGCTTCTTGATCTGAACCATGCCGTTAACTTCATGGAGATCAGTCTGTTCAGAGCTCTGGCAGTGTGGGTCCAAATCACCCACCAGCACCAGAGCCTGTCCCATGTGTTGGGTCATAAAAAAGACCTGTGAAGCCGTAGCAGCCCCTTGCACCAGAACAGGGTGCTCTTCCCAGGCTTGCTTTTGACATAAGGCACAGAGTAGTGTGTTCTCCAGCACTGGCTGTGCTCCTTCTGCCTTCCAGCCCACAGGAAGTACAAACAGTGACTGATTGCTAATTTAAGCAGCTAATTTTAAAGACACAGTGTCAGTGGTGTCCATTCAGTGTATGCAAGCAGACTCTGATCGGGTGCCACTGAAAAACCACAGTGCTTTAGGGTGGCGATGGATGCCCCACAGTGCTCTGAGTGTGTGAGAGTGGCTTCCTTTTGCATGAGGTCGCTTGGCCGGGCTGTGAACTAAGTTTGTAGCTTAAATGATGTTTCTGCCTCTTCTGCAGACGTGGGAAGGCTTCAGGATCGTGGAGTGGGTCTCAGGGAGGCACTGGAAGTGGCTTGGTTCCTGGTCATGCCCGGTGGAAGGAGGGGACCCAGCCGGCAGCAGCTAAGCCGTTCAGCTTTGCCTTCTCTCCAGACGCTGGTTGGCGGGAGCTGCGGGAACGGTGCTGGGTTGAGAAACAGGTGAGGACAAAGGGAGGGCTGTGCAGATATCTGTAGTGGCACCAGAAGCTGAGTAGCCTTGATCCACTCTGTGCATGAGTGTGGCTTCATGGTTAAAGTGAGAAACTGGGACATAGGAACCTCAAACCCTCTGCTGTGGCATTAGGAGGTGGCTCATCCAAGAGGGAACATGCCCTGCACGACAAACCTCTTCCAGCTTCTCCCCTGAGCTCTGCTGCTGTGGTTCCCTTTATGGCCCCTCTCATGACTTCATGCATTAAAATCAGCCCTGTGGGGAGGATTGTGGAAGTGGTCACAGCCACCCTTCACTGCTCACCATGGTCACAGTGGCCAGGGGTGGAATGGCACAGTGCTCAGATCGTCCTTCCCTGCA
Source organism: Psilopsiagon aurifrons (assembly GCA_025447955.1). Classification (NCBI taxonomy): domain Eukaryota; kingdom Metazoa; phylum Chordata; class Aves; order Psittaciformes; family Psittacidae; genus Psilopsiagon; species Psilopsiagon aurifrons. The sequence continues at coordinate 15,722 of JAOEHY010049299.1, forward strand.
GCAGTCGCCAGAGCAGTGAGTCCTGGCAGATGATCAGTTCTTGTCTCTCTTGCTTACTTGGTGCAGTGCTGCAGGGAGTTAATGTGACCTGTCAGAGCTCAGCCCCTCCTACGTGATAGAAAGGCAGGGCAGGAGGATGACTATCTTCTGGTTTAGCCCTGCTGGCTGCAGATGAGACTAATTCAGTTGGCAAAGCTCCTCTCAATTTTCTGAGGAAGTTGGGGCCTGAGAAAGGAACACACAGTGGCATTTTGATCTCCACATTTGGCATGAAGACTAAAAAGGCACAGTGTTCCTTCCATGAAGAAGTTAGCAAACTAGAGAAGCTCTTTGCTGTATGCTGAGGCCCTGATGAAGCTGGTATGGGTTCATCCTTACAGAGTAAAGAGAGTGAAGGCCTTTAAAGACTTCTCACTTGTCACTCTTGTGGCTTCTTGAGCAACAAGTGACTATTTAGACCATGGAGTCAGTGCCCCCAGGGTCCTGGGCAAGCGCTGCTTATCCTGGTTGCAGTCAGACACAGCAGAATTTGTGTCTGAGCTTCATCTGTCAGTTCAGTCTGCTGGAGCCTTTAGTTGTCCTGTCCTCCTCTGAAGGCTAGGAAAAAAGGAAGTGTGAGAACACTTGAGAAGTCAGCTTCTAGGAAGCGGCTGAACTGCTCTGTTCCATTTTTAGTTACTGCTCACGGGGGAACTGTGAGCAGAGGGACGATGGACACCTTGCAGTGCTGGAGAAAGAGGCTGGGTGCTACTGTAATGTCTTAGTGATGGGCAGGAGTGAATATTCACAGGATCATAGAAGGGGTTTGGGTTGGAAAGGACCTTCAGAGCCCATCTAGTCCAACCCCCCTGCAATGAGCAGGGACATCTTCATCTAGATCAGGGTGCCCAGAACCATATTCATCCTGGCCTTGAATGTCTCCAGGGATAGGGCATCCACCACGTCTCTGGGCAACCTGTGCCAGTGTTTTACCACCCTCGGTGTAAAGAATCTCCCCTCTTTTAGTTTAAAACCACCACCCCTCATCCTGTTGCAACAGGCCCTGCTAAAAAGTCTCTCCCCATCTTATAGGCACCTTTTAAGAACTGAAAGGCTGCAATAAAGTCTCCTTGGAGCCTTCTCCTGGTTGAACAACCCCAACTTTCTCAGCCTTTCCTGATATGGAGAGGTAACATTAAGTGTTCAGTCTGGCACAGAGTCTTTGATGCTTGTTGCTTGGAGTTGTTTCCTCACTCTATGTACTTGACTTCCTCCATCTACAAGTTTGGCCTGTCACAACAACTCAGTCTGTTGCCTAGAGAAAACGCTGAATGCTGGTTTTGGCTGAATGAAGATAAAGCTCACCACCAGTCTCATGCCAGAAATACGAATGTGAGACTGCTGCCACCTCTCCTCTAGCAATGCCCAGTCCCAAATTCACAACCTCAAGCACTCCCTGTCGTGCAGATCGGTAGAGATGATGTAGGATGTTTACCAAGTGAATGCTGTATGTCTCCTCAGGAATGGTAGTGCCATCAGCCTCTCGGCGCCTCCCATCACAGCGCTGATCACTCCAGAGCCTGTCCGTCACTGCCGCATCCCTGAGCTGCCGCTGGATGGGAGCCTTCTCTTTGAATTCCTGTTCTTCGTCTACCTGCTGGTAGCCCTCTTCATTCAGTACATCAACATCTACAAGACTGTCTGGTGGTACCCATACAATCACCCTGCCTCCTGCACCTCATTGGTGAGTTCTGCAGCAAATGGCATCACTTGTGCTTTTTCATTACACAGCTTCTTTTCATGCTTCCTCAGGCCAGGAGTCACCAAACATTTGACATTAGGGGAGTGAAGGAGAGTTCACATGCACCCTCATCAGCCAGGACCATGCCATCCCCCATTTTACAGGGGAGAAAATACATAGAAGGTGAGAGAGAAGTGCCAGCAGGGTTCCTTCAGTGGAATTCCTTGCAAGGCCTAGCTAGATCCTAAGGTTTGAAATGGAGTTGAGACTCCAGGAACCTGTTGTCTCCTGCTGTGGGTGCCCCTTCACGGTGGAAACAGCAGAGCCTGAGAGAAGGGAGATGGTGCAAGTTTTCATTAGGATCTCACAGCACATCAGCAGCAGAGGAGTTGGGAAGGGATCCTCAGCTTATGTCAAGCTTCCAGACTCCTCAGTTTCAGTCTTCTTCCTCGCCCAATAAGCTGCACAGTGGCAGTGGCCTGTACCTGAGTCAGCAAACCTCACGTAGGTGAAGCTAGCCTCTGAAGGAGTCCTTCAGTTTTTATTGTGTCCTTGTGGCTTGGAAGCCTGAGTTGGTTCCTTAGTTAACTATACCGGCAGGTGGTGCTGGTGGGGCAGTTACCAGTTTCGAGTTCGGCTCTGCCAGGCTGGACACAGCTTGCTTTGAACAGAAAGTAGTTTGAGGTTCCCTACCCGAAAGGATTTAATGGTTATTTGTTTGTTCCCGTCAGAAATTAAGCATTCTTTTTCACCCAAAATGGCCTTGAAGTGCTAAACAGCAGTATTCACACTCTGCTAACTGTTCTAGCCACAACACATTTGATAGCTTCCTTGAAAAATCAGAAGGGGTCCAAAAACTGTATCCAATTTGAAGAAGCCAGAGCCAACATTAAATTTCTGATACAGATCTATGGCTCATGAAGATGATATTTCTCAGATCAACCCGATTATCAGGGAACATTGGTCACCACAGACCATTTCTGAGACCAAGAGCTAAAGTGAGCTGGTGTGCTCGCTCTGGGCTCCATTTCATCTGCCCTTGCTCTGGTTGTTCATTGGCTTTTCCAGGGATGACACTTGCAATCCCGGTCCAAGGTGTCCCTTTGACCACAAAAACACCTGCCTGAAGGGTGGGTTTGTTTTCAGCAGAAATCTCTCCATGGGAAGGAACCTCTATGTGGGGGAGATCTTACATCTGGAGACATTCCTGTGTTACTGATGTTTATCCATTCTCTCCCATCCCCAACAGAGAGACTTGGGGAACGCTTACCCGAGGTCCTAACGCACTCCCAGCAGGCAGCTTTCCTGTCCCACCCCAGCTGGGTGGTTCCAGAGCCCCTTCCCCTGGTGAAGACCCTCTTTTCTTTCCTCCTTCAGAACTTTCACCTCATTGACTATCACCTGGCGGCGTTCATCACAGTGATGCTGGCACGGAGGCTGGTGTGGGCCCTCATCTCTGAGGTAACATAACCGTCTTGGAGGCTTCCTCTCCTGCCCCTAGTAGTGGTTGCAGAGCGTGACCTTCCGTGGCCTCAGAAAGTTCTGCAAGTTGAAGAGCTGGAGGGTTTCTTCACCCAGAACAAGTCTGGGTGTGAAGGACTAAGATTATGGGGATGCCTTCTCCTTTAGCCTGTTTGTGTCCTGCAGTATCGGGTAGCTCAGTTGCCTCAGCAGATAGAAGGAGGTGAAGGAGATGCTCCCACTTGCTTCTTTATCCCTGCAGGCCAATGTTGTACCTCACAATCTCCAGGCAGAGAAGTGGCTGAGGGAATTCCAAGTCAGTTAGCAGAAAGGCAAATAGGGAGTTAGCCAAGAATGAACAGGAGATGAGAGGGGAAAAGTCAGGAGGAGGATGTCTGAGTACACTAAATTGAAATAGGAATAGGTGACAGAACTGCTTCTCCAGTTTTGGTTACTCAGTAACTCTAGGACTCTGGTCATGTCACCTCAGATTTTGAAGACCCTCTCTCTGTTTGCAAGAGCAGAACCAGGCCAAATGTATGTTTGAGAAAGGTCTATTTGAGGAAGATGGAAATTCTCTGCACAACACAAGGCTAAGCACTACCTTTAAAAATAGGTAAAGGAACCGTTGTGCCCTGTGGAATGGGTAAATAGAGAAGATGGCATCTCTGAAGTTCTCTTTTCATCTCTGATTCCTCTCATTTTCGTTTATGCTCCCATTCTCCATAAAACTTCTTGCACAATCCCATCTATGAGCTTTAACCCCTGAGAACCTTTCCATAGTTCAGTTACCTTCTCCCTTCTGGAGATCGGAACAAGCTTTCTCCCTTTCCTTTTCAAGGTGGTGCCTCCTCAATAGGCTGCAGCCTGTACACCCAGTAGATGAGGGGTAGAAATCTAGCTTTGGGATTGCCAGGGTGCACCATCTTCTCCCTCAGCTGAGAGCTGTGACATGCCGGTTCATTAGGGAAAAGAATGATCAGGCATGATCCTTCTGAAGGAAAGAGCAAGAGCAAATGTCTCAGACTTTCCTGGACTATCATCAGATAAGGAACTCGAGCAAAAGTATTTTCTACTTTGCAGACCCTATTTAGCCATGCCCTACAACTTACGCTTATTTGAATCTTGGATTCTGTCAATGCTGAATAAAGTCAAAGATGTTCCCCTTTGTAAGAGAGTCAGTCTCCTGCTTCAGGGAGCAAAAGGGCAGCCATCCATCCCTCTCACAGTGCCTCCTGGCACCATTCTCCTCCTCCACAGGCACCCCCTATGCTTATGGTCCAACATGTGTGTTTCCAAGCTGCTGAATGGTTCTTCTCCATTTGCAGGCTTCTCAGGTGGGTGCAACATCAGTGATTCACTACATGGTGCGCCTGGTGCTGCTCACCCTCTGTGGATGGGTACTCTGCTGGACCTTGGTCAACCTCTTCCGCAGCCATTCTGTGCTCAACCTGCTCTTCCTGGGCTACCCGTGAGTGACACTGCCTGGTACCTTCAGGGTGAGGGGGGCAGAGCTGCTGGGGGTGAATGAGCCACTATGGGAAGCAGAGCTGGTGGCTGCAATCGAGCTCCTCATCTTGTCATTAAAGTGGCTGAGGAGGTGGCAGCACTGAGCTGATTAGCAACTGCCTCAGCATGCTGTTCGTATGGGAGGGGCCTTTACAGTAACCAAAGACTGAGCCACTGGGATCATTGGTTCCACAAGTAGGATTTAAGAAAGCTTCTCTGTTGAAGCCTCTAGAATTTTTTGGGGGAGAAGAGATGGTCACTACCTTATGGAGTGAGGGTCCCTCTCATCTGTTGAGAAGATGCCCCTGCTTTATGTTGTCTGTCATTTCAGCCCCTCATTTCTTTCTCTTCCTGCAGATTTGGTGTCTACGTTCCTCTGTGCTGCTTCCACCAGGACAGCAGAACACAGCCCCTACCTGCAGACTGTGATTACTTGGTACAGGACCAGATGGTGGACGATGGGGCTTCAGCTGTCAGCAGCCTGGTCAAACCCAAAGATTTCCTCTCTCTTCTGTGGGAATCTCTGAGGGAACAGTTCAATAACCCCACGTCTATCCCCACCCACAGCTGCCCCCTTTCCCCAGATCTCATCCGCAATGAGGTGGAGTGCCTAAAAGCAGACTTCAACCGCAGGATCAAGGAAGTTCTCTTCAACTCTCTCTTCAGTGCCTACTACGTGGCATTCCTGCCACTGTGTTTTGTGAAGGTAGCTCTTGCCTGGCTCTCTCCGTGCCCCTGAATGTTGTGTGAATTGCTGCCAGGACAGATTCCTGGTTAATTCCCCTTTTCTCTGTCTCCCCTTTGGCAGCCCGGATAGCGGAGCATGGCTGCATCCGGAGTGCACTAGTACTGCTCCTGGTTGGAGGATAGGTATTGCTGTAAATGTGATGCACCTCTAGTCCCATCGCCCCACTTACTAACTCCCCTCCTCCCACCCCTGTCCTAGGCAGATGGATAGCTGTGTTCTTAGAAAAGGCAACCTCCTGTTACCTGTCTCAGATCCACCATCCTGGCTTTCGAGTGCTTGGATTAGAGGCTTTGGTGGTCAGCCTGTTAGAAAACAGAGCCAACTAGGATCCTTTGCAAGCTAAATCCAGCAACCTCTTGTTACTGCGGGGGTTGAATTTTGCAGTCTGTTGTCTTTCTAACTTGTACAAGCTTCAGTTGGTGTGGTGAAATGGGCAGAGTCCCACAGTCCATTCAGCAGCCTTGGTGCAACTGGTGCTCCTGCGGCAGTTCTGTGGCAAGCAAACCCCATTGTTACCTGCTGCTGGAGGAAGAGATGCACCAGCTGCAGCATCAGCCCCTGCCCTTTCTCCTTCAGGTCAAGGAGAAGGCAGTCTTGAGTGTTTCCTAAACTGTAACCCTCTGAAGCCACCGGTCCAAAAGCGCATGCCTGTAGTGTGTGGTGTGGGTCTGCTGGATGCACTTGCACTATGTCTGTTGTCATTCCTCCCTTCACTTTGTGACAGTAGTGCAAAGTTCTTCTCTGCTCTTTTTGCAGAGCACACAGTACTATGACATGCGCTGGTCCTGTGAGCACCTCATCATGGTGTGGATCAATGCCTTCGTCATGCTCACCACTCAGCTGCTGCCTCCCAAGTACTGTGACCTGCTCCACAGATCAGCTGCCCACCTTGGCAAGTGGCAGAAACTAGAACATGGTTCCTACAGCAATGCTCCACAGCATATGTGAGTGTGGGGATGGGGAGGGATTAGTAGAGAAGACATTCTAGTAGAAAACAAAGTACCAGCAGTAATTGTCTACTGAGAGCATCTCCAATTCCATGTGAAACTCTGCTGGTCTTTCTGTTCCTAGGAACAGGAACATCTGCTCTAGAGAGCTCTCTAAGCTCCTTCAGTCACTGCTGGGTCCTTCCCAGAAACAAATGTTGAGGTTCTCAGCTACTGCAGAAGTAGCTTGGACAAGGGGTGACACTCTCCAGTGCAGTGGGCTGGGTTGTTGCACTGGGAGCCATTTGTTCCCATTGAGTCATCTGGTGGGCTTGTGTTGACCCCTCTGTGCTTTTCCAGTGGGATATGGCAGAGGCTTTGGTGTTTTTCAAGCTGCAGTCCTTGTCTGGACCCATGTTCTCAGATGTTAATGCTCTGGCACTCTTTCCCCCCAGCTGGTCAGAGAACACAATATGGCCACAAGGAGTTCTGGTGCGACGCAGCCGGTGCCTGTATAAAGCAGTTGGGCCTTACAACGTAGCAGTGCCTTCAGATGTGTCTCATGCCCGCTTCTATGCAAGTATCTCTTCTCCTACTTCACATGTCCAGAAAGGGACTCTTCCTCAGGGACTGTAGCAATAGGACAAGGGTTGATGGGTTCAAATTGGAACAGGGGAAGTTCAAGTTAGATCTTAGGCAGAAGCTCTTCCCTGTGAGGGTGCTGAGGCACTGGCACGGGGTGCCCAGAGAAAGCTGTGACTGCCCCATCCCTGACAGTGTTCAAGGCCTGGTTGGATGGGGCTTAGAGCAACCTGCTCTACAGTGTGAGGCATCCCTACCCATGGCAGGGGGTTGGAAGTGGATGATCTCAAGGTCCTTTCCAACCCCAGCTATTCTATAATTACATTCTTTGTTACCATTGTGGGAGGAAGGAGATGCCCAAACCTGGCTGCAGTGGAGCAGAACATGTGGAACAGAGTTTAGTGCTGCATAACAGCCTGTTGCTGCTGAACAAAACACTGGTTTGCAGCAGAGGGGCTTTCCTGATGCAGTGTATCGTGGTGTCTGGGCAATGTGGAACCCACAGCTGCCTTGTCACTGCTGTCTCATTGTGGTGATTGGGCATATTCAGGGAGTTCTAGTTAACGTCTTCCACACGTACAGGAAAGTGTGTCAGCTGGCCAGTAGCTTATTTCACCCATTATGCAAAATGACGCTTCTACATGCCTTGTTTCTTACACTGTTTCCCTAAGTAGTAGCTAGTGGTGGCTGGAGTACAGCCATTCCTCCTGCCCAGCAGGGTGGTCACTAGCACTGACAGTATTTTGTACGTACCCCTCCCCACTTGACCACCGCAATGAATGACAGATCTCCCCTTCCTCACTATCTCCTGCAGTTCCTTTTCCACCGTCCGTTACGGCTGCTCAACCTGCTCATTCTCATCGAAGGCAGCGTTGTCTGTTACCAGCTCTACTCACTGCTGCGCTCAGAGAAGTGGAACCATACCCTCTCCATGGCCCTCATCCTCTTCTGCAATTACTATGTCTTATTTAAGCTCCTCCGGGACCGGATAGTATTAGGCAGGGCTTACTCCTACCCACTGAACAACTATGGACTGAAGGCACACTAGGCCGGCCACGCGTGTACCCTTTTTCTCTTTCCCTCCCCACAGGGCAGGGGGGGGAACCTCAGAAAAAAAGAAAAGATATTTTCATACAGTTCTATTTTTTTCTTGCAGCATTTCTAAATATTTAAGATATTTTATATTTTGTATACTATTGGTTTTGGGGGGAGGGAAGGGGAGAGGGAACCAGTGGCAATTAAATGTCGCTTTATAAACAAGGTGTTATTTTATATATATATAAAAACAAATCAATGTGTATATACAGTATATCTCTGCCCATACATATATCTATGTGAAGCAACAGGACTGTGTGTGTGGTCACTGTGTCTGCTTTGCTCACACAACTGCTTTGCTATTGCATACTGGGGATAAGAACTGTTGTTAACTGTTCTGCTATGGAACATGGATAAGCAGACAGCCAGGGGCAGAGAGGAAATACAGGGGCCTTGCCCAAGGGTGAGTATAGTTTCTCTTTTACCTCAGTACCAGGGAAGTCTTGCCGTGGAAATGTGCACTGATGTGACACCAGTTTAAGGAAAGGGAGGAAGCAGTGTGTGGAAGGACAGGCTTAGGTTCCTCAGGTCTTTCTCCCTACTGTTAGCAAGATCCAAATATGATCTAAAAGGAACTCTTGCTCCTAGTCTCTCTCCCAGCAACTTCAGCTCCCTCACTTCACCCAGGGAATGAACTAAATATTGAAGCTATAATTTTAGGGTAGTATATAATTTATGGAGGGATTAGCAAATAAATAGCTTAATCTCTAACTTATTCTTGTCAAACACTTCAATTCCCTTATTGCTAGACAATGGATTTCAACAGTCTTTCACTCATAAGGTATATTGACTGGTATTGTTTAATAACTTAACCATTAATAAGAAAGGAAATACTCTGCTTTTAAACTGTTCTTCGTAAAGCTGAACTATACCAGAATCTAGTGAAAAACCTTGTAGCAGTGTCACAGAGAGGAACTGGAGACAAAAGACAGTATTAACCATAGAATTAGTTTAACTGGGGATGCTGGTGACGAGCTGATGGTAGGAGTTGATGCAGTAACTCAGGTATTTAAAGAGGAGACAGCAATGCAATGTTCTTCTTTTCAGATGCCACCTGGTGTAACTGTGACCATTAGTAAAGTGCTAGCTCTGGTTAAAGAGTGAGTATGGGGAATAAACCCAAACTGTGAGAGTTTGGAAGAAACTGCAACTACTTTCTGTTCCTTCTTTCCTTCCAAGGCAAGTAAGAATAGAGTGATCTCTGATCCTGCCTGAAGGACAGCTTCTCCAGCAGCATGATCACAGGCCCAGGATACCTGCTGAGGTAGGCAACAGGAGATACCTCTGAGCTTTAACCCCCAGCTACTCCAAAATGAACAGACTTAGCTTTAGTTACTCCTAGGCTTGTCTTGTTGCTCATGTAGCTGTAGTGCTGCTGGCAGGACACAGGTGCTTCAGAGTTTAGAGTCTGGGGCTTTTCGTTGAGACACAGGCTTTCAGCCATGCTGTGCTTCCTGTAGTACAGCCTCATCTCTAATCCTTGTCTTAATTCTACCTTGATTACTTCAGGAAGCACATTTGGGTAGGAGGGGGTTGGCTTGTTACCTAGATCAGGCTGTTTGCTGCATGTGGCTTTGTGCAACACCTTTCTTGAAGCTGGGTGCAATTCTTGCAATAGATCAGTACTATTTCATACAGATTTTACCTGTTTGGCATAGGCTCAGCACCCCTTGCACTGTATTACGAAATAGCTTCCATTTGAGCACCTAAATGATAGGCTTATACTTAAGCAACCACTAGGAATAAAGAGGCTCTCCCAAGGCTTAGTTTGGGAAATAGAGATGTGCAATAGAAAGCCAGAACCCTGAGCCAGGGCTTTGGGTCATGGAGCTGATAGGGATTTATGCTCTGCTTTTAACATGTAATGCATATAAGGTGAAGGTAGGTGAGCACACCTGTACCTTATACAGCAGTTAGACTGACTACCCTGTTTGTAGCATAAGGGACAGCAGATCAGTGCTGCTCCCATAGCCGTAGGCTTTCTGTTTCGCTCTGAGGGACTAAAGGGCCAAAACACACACTCCTTAGCAGGTATGCTAAGATCCTTCTCATTCCAAGGGAGCTAGGCATTAGTTGCTGCCTCTCCCCCTCAGAACAGTACCTTGGTTACATCCTGAAGCAGGAGTAGTTCTGTGAGAACGTTTAAGGTCTAGAGATTGTACCTGTCCATGCACAGTACGTGAACTGCCCACATGCAGTCCTGTAAGTGTCTTCCATCTTTACACCTACATGGAAAGAAGTTGCAGAGCATAGTTGCAGCTTCCCCTGGGGGTAAAAACACAGTGAGGAACTAGCTAGCACAGTTGGTCTCCCCAGTATATACTGGACCATCTAGTAACAAGGAGGGAGTAGAAATTATGTCTGCTCAGCATCAGTGCCTGCTGGGCTCAATGTTCCTCCCTACTCCTCAACTGGCTCTGCTGCTAAGCCTTACTTAAGTGATCATTGAAAACAAATCCACTCTGATACTTGGTGGTCAGGGCAGACAGGGAAGAACCAGCCTCTTGGTCACTGCCATCATGCGAGGACATCATAGTAAATAGATGGTTTTTTGGTCTGGCAACGGAACTGCTCCAGCTTCAGGCCAATCCTCAGAAGAACAGCTTCATCCCACCACTTTGCCATGACCTGGGAGAAATGGGGGAGTGGCTGTAAAATAGCATCATCACATACAGATGCTCTTGAAAGCCCTGGAAAATACATCCTTCCCCCAATAGCACCTAAAGGACTTGTTTTTCCTTGTCACCCTGTTAAGGATGGTATCATTGCAGTGGGATAAAGGTACCTGTCTAACTTTTAACTAGAAGACTTGGAGCTTTCATTTACAGGAGAGCCATTTCAAGAGGGAAGGGCCTAAAGAAGTTACAGAAAAAAGAAAAAGAGTAGTGACAATTACTACGTACTGCTGCAAGTAGAAAGGGAAATCTAACTCCCAGGTACCTGAAGAGTGGCTCTGCCATTCAGGAGTGAGTTACTCTGAGGTAAATCTCTTCTTCCACAAGTTAAAATATTTATTACCAGTAGCTGCCAAATCCTTAAGTGTGGAACAGCAGAAACCTGGTCATAGTGGTTCAGGACAAAGCCAGCTGGGGATTCTGTGACCCAGCATCCACAAAGAGCAGATACTCACCTGGAAACCGATGGGAAGCCCAGTCATAGAATATCCAATGGGAACCACAATGCCTGGAATGCCAGTGAAGTTCGCAAGCTGCATGAACCTGGGGGAAAAGCTGTCGTCAGCATTCCTGCCTTGGGACAACAGCAAAGTCATTCTTTTTTGGGAGTTAGGATCTCTCCTGCACTACGGCCTGAGCTCCATCAGTTTGTGCAGCTAATCTCCAGCTGTTCCCAACCTCTTGTTTCCATAGTGCAAGCAGCACTCTTACCTCATGGACTGCACTGTGAAGGCTGAATCGCTGATCCCAGTCAAGAGGTCAGATTCATAGATTCTTGGGGCAGTGGAAGGAATAGCTGCGGAGGGATCACAAGGTAACTGAGATTGAAAGGGACTTCAGGTGGCCATCATGTCTAACCTGTCTCAAGGAGTGTCAGCTAGAACAGGTTCCTCAGAACCATGTCCTTTTGAACATCCCCAGAAATGGAAAGTCCACAGCCTCTCTGGACAACCTGATCCAGTGCTTAAAGAGCAATGGGAGAGTCAGGCAGTGGGCAGCCTCCAATGGACAGCTCAGTTCATTAAAGCCACGTGTTTGATGCACGTTGGTGATGCAAGCTCACACTCCTGCAACGCAATCAAATCACTGGGACTTACGAATGAAGCACTTGAGAGTCTACTTAAAGCAATAACATTTGCATATATTAGTAACATCCAGTCCCTCTTGTGTAAAGGTGCAGGCTCTGCAAGTACCAAGGAGTTTCTCACCACAGTGGATATAGAAATAGTCCAGAAATACACAGCAGCCTTTGTAACCAGGCTGTATTTTCTTCTAAAAGCTTGAAGCACAGCAAAGCATGTGCACAAAAGTCACACTTAAAAATAGGGAGGGAAAATTAATGGAGTGATTGCCCTTAACATGCACCGCAGAGCTGCTGGGGACTAGCTCTTTGGCCAGGACTGCCCATACCTGGTGTAAGGATACAGTGCACAGTGGTGAAGATGTCCCGCAGGAATCCTATGCTCCGAGTTCTCTGTCGATTTGCCTGCAAGCAGAGACACCTGTGTGAGCAGGCCTCTTGGTTCACAAGTCTGATGTCAACAAACTCTGCCCACCAGAGCCTATGCCTTTGCAAAAGAAGACCTCGTTCCTGCAGTTTGGAATGAAGACTCAGGACATCATGTCCTCTGTGGTGCTCCACAATTCAGCATGCAGAGCAGTACAGCTGGTGCTATCTTTCCACGTATATAGGGAGGTTAAAACAAGCCTCTACCCCACTTTTACAGTTTCACTAGGTGCCTCGTCACAGTATGTTCCTTACCGTAATATAATCCAGAGCTGTGAACTGGGAAGCCAAGGCCAGGTTAGCCCGAGTCTCCAAATTCTGAAAGAGAAAACCTGGATCATGGCTCTGCTTGCAAGAAACTGGATGTGACAGGAGAGTTCTCTGCTTGTATCAGTAGTCATCCAGCAGGTGGCTGGTCATAGAAGCACCAGTGACACTGACATGCTACCTGTTCAACTCCTGCCCCTACTCCAAACTGCTGCTACTTACCATTTCCTGGAAGTGTTTATTGAAGTCGGGTTGCAGGAAGTCCCTCATCTCACTGAGAATGCAGATTACGTGTGCTATTCGCACCTCCTCCATCTCTGGGAGAGACACTTCAACCACACTGGCTCCCAGACTCTGCAGGTGCTTCACAGCTGTGTACAGAGCATGTAAAGCACAGACAGCATCACTGAGTTCAGAGAACTTCATAGAAGAGCTGCAAATCACCACCCCTTAGGCCATCACAAGCATCTTCAGTGCATCATGTGGCATGGAGGCTTGCTGCTGCTGTTTCTCATAGGTGAAAGCCTTCAGCCTAACTAGATCTCATTTTTCCATCGGGGCAGGGGGTGCAGGCTGGTTCCCAGCTTACCCCACTATACTTCAGCCAAGTTCGTCTCCTCCCTCTAGCCTCTCAGTTAACTCAGAGTAAAGGTGGACTGACTGCGCTTCCCTGAGCACTTAATGTAGCCTGCATTCTATAAGCATGAAGTGATCACTTAGCATCGTGAGATTCCCATTCAAAGCCTCTTCTGAATCATAA
>JAOEHY010049304.1:0-30379 GCA_025447955.1 Psilopsiagon aurifrons
AATGTTTAAACAGAGGAAAATGTATCAAAACATTATCTATGTAGGTTACAGGTGAGGCTTTAAGTAGGAAAAGCTCCTTGAGGTTTGCCAGGTTCTCTAGCGATGGCATCTCCTTGACACCCCAGTGCTGTGGGAAAGAGGCACCCATTTGCTCCTGTTTCTCATCCAGGCAGGCCAGGAGAGAGAAGGGGAATGAAAAGAGGATAGGGATGGCCAGGCCTGCCCTTGCCTCCTGGGCATGCAAGAGGCTGCAGCAGCATGAGAAGTATTTACAAGGGCTCCAGCCAGCCAACCACCACTAAATATTTAGGCATCAAACTCCATAAAGGAAGCACAAGACACAGTACAGAATAAATTGAGTACATTAGAAAAAGCCTGGAGGGGAAAAATAGATTTTCTGGAACGTGTTCTCAATCTCATTAATTGGGAAGACAGCCTTGGAGGGGGAAAAATAATGATTTTATTCCTCCCCAAACCATTATCCGCTCTTCAGAGTGTATCATATGAAAACAGTTATATAAAAGAATAAATTATATTTGGAATGGCAAGAACCCCAGAATAAAGCTAGAAACTCTGATGTTCCCATATAAAGATAGGAGACGGTTATCTGTTCCAAATTTTCAAGTTTTCTATTGCACCACTTCGAATTCACGACATACCAGCATGGCCATATAAAGGGGACTCCACCCATGTAATCTTGGAACGAGCAGTAATCCCCCAAACTATCAATTTAATGTATGGGGATACAAAATGAGACAAGAATGTACTCACAGAGAGAGCAATGCATTAACGACATGGCAAAAGGCACCAGAATGTGCGCACAGGAGTATCTATTTAAAGTGACATTTGCATCCAAAGACTGGATCCGAAATTAAGATTTCTGCACGCAGACGCCATAGATTCTTCAAATTAAAAGGCCCTTTCTAGATCCAATGTGAAGTTTCTTTTCTTGTTTCATTTTCTCCTATTTGTTCAGTCACGTTTCTTGGCCAGCACCAGGGAAGCAGCTCTTTGACAGGGATTATTAAATGAAGGTTGCTTCTGAGCAGCTTTCCAGCCCCTCTTGCTCAGGATCTCCTGAGCAGCAAAGGAACAGGGAGGGTTAAGGGGCAGCTCTGCATGGGTGCAAGGCTGGAGCCACGCAGGGTCCCATCAGCCTGCAGCACACAGAGATGCCCCAGGCCCAACCTGGATGTGGGTGCCCCGTGCAGCATCCCCTGTACAGGAGATCCCAAGCTCCCCCTTACCCTGCGTTATATCCGAGGTGGGTAAAATCCTCCCTTTTCACTCATTTTCAATTCCAGACTGGTTTGGGTTGCAAAGGACCTTAAAGCTCATCCAGTCCCAACCCCTTGCCACAGACAGGGACACCTTCCACTACACCAGGTTGCGCCAAGCCCCATCCAACCTGGCCTTGAACACTGCCAGGGATGGGGCAGCCACAGCTTCTCTGGTGCTTAGGTGCCAGCGCCTCAGCACCCTCACAGGGAAGAACTTCTGCCTAAGATCTAATTTTTCCCATCATCAGAAACCTGGATGCTGTTGCCCATCACTACCCATCCCTCCCACGGGGCTGGCAGGATCAGGCACTGCGGCGATGCGCTGGCAATGCCCACACATGGGAAGGAGGATGTGATCCTACAAGGATGCCTGGTCAATGTGCTGTCATGTTTGAAACCACACAAAGAGCTGATTCCTCACCTAAACTAAATTAAATTCAAAGTTCAGCAGAGATCTTTCCAAGTCCCCATTCCAATACAGAAATAACAGGCACATCAAGATCCAGGGAGCATCCAGCATCCACGTGCCTCCCACCAGCCCTATGGGCCCCCATGCCAACGGCACAAGGCAAAGAGATGGGAATGAAGGTCATAGCTCATCTTCTATCAGATCAACAAGCAGTTTTGAAACCAGCCCCCCTGCCATCAGTCTGAAGATAAGGCTTATTTTCTCTAGCTCTACCAGTTTAACAATAATCATTAGAAACAATAACAATAACCTTCCAGAAACCTCCTCCATGCAGACCATGAGGAGCACCGGCAGCACCACATCCAGCACCACGCTGGCTCCAGTGCTGCAGCAGGCGAGCAGCACCACAAGCAAGCACCCTGGAAGGCAGCCAGCAGCCAGCAAAGAGACCTGTCCAAGCCTTCAGGATGGCTTCACAGATAAACCAGGTCAGCTAAGTGTTTCCATCCAAGCCAGACAGTGACTAAGAGACAGCATTAATTTGTTACTCAGCCGAAGTTAAACTTTTCAGACCCAGAAGAGCCAAATGGTTCTTCCAAGTGAAAAAAATATTGCGGGATGCATTCCTTTGCCCTGTCCCAGGAATATCCAGGGATTCATGATTTCAGGATGGAGCTGACAGCTCTTTCATATATCACAAAGAATAAAAAACTAACCTTTCTGGGTTTTGTTTCACTCCCCAAATGCTATTTACTGGTCACAGAAAGACACACGTCACGTTTACGCAGCCCTCCGGGTGGGTGGAGGCCTGTACGAGCTCCACATGCTGTTACTGCAGCAGATCAAACAAGTACAGAAAACAAAGATTTGTTTTATTGGCATTGCTGCTGTCAGCACAGAGAAGAAAAGAGGGTGAACAAGGGACCATCCACCTTCCACCCCTTACTGGATTCAACATAAGGGCACGCATGAGCTTTACTGGGGTATGTGAGGCTGAGAAACATACTTGACAAACCCTTGTCCTTGGAAGCCATTCCAAATCTCTTTGAAATTCAACATAATGTTCAAGCACTTGTGAGTCCTGCACTGCCTGCTTTGGACATCCACACACACAGCAGGGATGGGGCAGCACCTCCATGCTGGGGTGCAGGGACCAGCACACCCAGGCAACGGGGCAGTGCCCGATGCCTTGCTGCAGGGCGGGTGAGGGACATCACCAGCAGCTTTCACTACCACAGCAACAGCCTTTTTATTTATTTTCTCCTATTGGACCTCTAGAAAACAATGTTTTCACAGGCCAGATCCAGAGCCAGGCAGGGCTCATTTAGAAAACCACATAAGGTGCCATGAAATGCCAAGAGGGTGGCGCAGTGGATGCAGGGGGAGCATCTCCAGCCCCACGCTGAGGTCCCCTGGATGCCCCACAACACTGCTGCCCTCCTGAGGGCAGAAATACAGAGGATATTTCATCCCATCAACCTGGAAAAATGCTGCACAGCAGAAATTTAAACAAAGGTATTGCAACAGAGACGGCATCCAGCTTCATCTGAAACACACACTTCAGGGAACTATGAGCAGAACACGTCTGCGACATGACACAGCCTTGGTAGTCCCTTGTGAAGAACACAAAGTAATGCCTGTACCTTGGTTTATAAAGCTTTCTGGCAGTAGGTCAGCATAGGGCTCTGCGAGGCCTCTCAGCTCCAGCATCCCTTTCTGCAAACCTTCAAGCTAAGCTCTGCCAAGGTGTCACACTGCAGAGCCAGGAATCAAACTCCTCTCTGCCATGAATCACAAGACACTGCACATCTTGCTGTAGCTTGGCCCCTTATAAAGCTCACCCATACCCCTCTCCTCCACCCCTCAGGACCTGTGGATCAGTTTTAATTCATAAGCAAACAAGTTTAAGAAATCCCATGGAAGTGCCCAGAGAGGCCCCCAGCCCCAGTAAGGACCTCTGTGGCTGCATGCTGTCACTTGAGGGACTATGGCCCTCACACTCCCCTAGACAATGGAAACCAGGGAGAAAGGTGATGTGCTGACTTCAGCAGACTCTAGTAAAGCTCCCACCAACTTCCTCCAAGGTGGGCATCCATGCACAGGATGACAAGCACATGAGAAAGTGACTATGTTCACACAGGGCATCCCCCCCGCAGCAGGCGGTGCATGTTGGAAGGACTGAGCCGAAACATAGCAGCTGCTGCAGGGGCATCCTCATACGCTGTGTGCACAGTGCTCACCTTCCCAAGCTGCTGCGGCTCCTGGCTCTGGGCAGGGCTTTGCTGCTCCTCCTCCCACCACCCACAGCCCTTTCTTGTGGCACCTACTCCCTGGTCCCCACCCTGCAACTCCTGCCTGTGTCCTCACCTTCACGCTGTCCACTGGCTCAGTGGGCTTGGGAAGCCTTAAAATGAGCATAACATTGATCCAAACCAATGTCTCACTGAACAGCCCTGGTCGAAGCAGGGTGCCACAAGGTCTCGGGCCAGCTGCTGCGATGCCCACTGGAGTGATCCCTCCTCCACTGTGTCCCTCCTCCAGCATGTCCTCCCGCTCACAGGGGTCTGGGCATCAGTTGGTTTCTTACAGGCTGTTCACTGACCCCATCTACTTTTCTGGCCTTCATTGCAGCCAGATCCACAACATCTTCATGAACCAAGTGAAAAAAAATAGCTGCCTTGAATTCACTGCCAGCAAATCTCTTTGGTACCCCCTTAATTCTGGTATTAAATCACTCACCATCTCTGTAAAGCTCAGAGCTGCACAGGGGCCCCTGCTTCTTCCTTATCCTCCTGTCCTTTCTTCTCTCCTTGTTCTCCTCCCCTGCCTCTCTGGGCGGCTGGGCTCTCCCTGCTGGGAGGGCAGCACTCTGTCCCAAGATTCCTATCCATCCACCTGCAGCCTCTCCCAGCAATTACAGGCCTGTGCAGCTGTCCCAGGATAAGTGACAATGACAAACCTCGAGGCAACTTCCATGGAAATGTCTGTGTTCAGAGGCAGGTTTATCTGTGCCTGCTTTCTCCTGCCTGGAGAGGAGCATCCCACATGCACCGGCAGCACGGTGATCTGAAACAAGCGCTGGGAGAGCAGCAAAATGACCTCAACCTGCTAGAAAACAAGGGTATGGGTATTGCCCCGGGACCTTGCATCACACCAGCAGCCACGGTCCCCAGTAAGGGCAGGTCTGTGGAGCCAAGGCGGCCACCCCAAAAGCAGGGTGACGGCTGGAAACAGCCCAGGGTTTGTGCAAGCTGTGTTTGCATAAAATGATCCATAAATGGTTCACTGAAATAGTTACTGGTGGGTTTTTCTAACCCCCAGGACAATATTTGGCAGGCACACTCGTGCTGTTTGGCTGCAGTAAGTTGGGGGTGCTGAGGCTGCAGCAGAAGCTTCATACACCCGAGCTCAGGGTACAGCATATCCCAAAGAGGCAGAGCCCTGGCAGAGTTCAAGGAAGGGCTGGATGGGGCTTGGAGCAACCTGGTCTAGTGGAAGGTGTCCTTGCCTGTGGCAGGGGGGTGCAACTGGATGAGCTTTAAGGTTCCTTCCAGCCCAAACCAGGCTGGGATTCTATATATTTTTATGTTTTGTCTAAAAGCGCAGGTTCTAGGACTACTCTCACAGGAAGCCCACTCCTCACTGCCCTGGCTGGGGGTCTGGCTATGCAGATAGCAGGGATATGCAAGCAGCAGGAGGAAGGCAAGTCAGGTCTGCCTGCAGGCTGGCAGTGGTGAAGCAGTTGCAAGGGAATAAATAAAAGAAATGAATCATGTTTTGTCCCCGCTCAGTAAACACCCACTAGAGAGTTATGATTAAGCCTTGCATATGGTCTTCCATGGGGGCACTCTGAGGCTGGGGGGTGACCTGAGCCCCTGCCTGTCCTCTGCCCTCTGGGAGCATCCCAGCACCTTGGGATTCCTGGCAGCAGCAGAGTGAGTATGGCTGCCTGCTATAGAAATGGATTGCGAAAGGCAACATGGGGGCAAAAAGGACCTTTTAAGAGAGGAGAGGAAGTTCAAGCAAAAAGAAACGGAAGAGAAAGCTGCAGTGTAAGAGATGGAGGAAGGAAAAAAAAAAAAGAAAAAAGAAAAAAAAAGAAGAAAGTTGAAAAGAAATCCCTGGGGAATTGTGGAGGAGAAGAAAGAGAGTAGACATGCCAGGCGAGACAGGGCGAGAGCCAGAGAGCAGGAAGCGCCTAACTAGGATGGAGACAGAGATACTACAGGATTGCCCTGACGTCATGCCGGAGCTGCAGCGGTTTCCAAAACAACTCCAAACTCCAGCACCCAGAAAAGGAGCGGGAAGCACAGGAGAAGTCGGGCTCTGCACTCAGAGGGGGCTGGAACAGAAGCTCGAGGAGTCTGTGGAGCTGAGCCTGCTCCCAACTCCCTTTTGGTTTGCACTCGTGGGCTGGGCTCTGAGAGCCGGCAGACAGGGAGACAAGGGTTATTGTAGAGCCAGGCAGCATCAGAAAGGAAATTCCTGAGGGTGTTTTCCTAATTGACATGGACAATGAAGTTACAGTCCCCCAAAGCCCCTTTCTGCAAGAAGGTAAATGCTGGATGCTCCCAAGAAACAGAGCCAAGGAGTGAGCAACAACAGAGGCGATGACCCAGAGGAAATAAAGCTGCAGTAAATGAAACCACACACAGAGTTGTCCCAGTGGCAGTGGCACGGCTCTGCCTCAGCCTGTTCGGATTAGGGGGATTGATGGCTGTGCTGGCCGAGGTGGAGGACATGTGGGGAGACCTGCCAAGGCAGCGAGCAGGCTCAGGGCTGACTGCGGAGGGTAGAGGGTAAAACGAGAGGAACGGAGAGCGAAGCCCCATTTGGTCAGGCTGTGATGCCCCTTGCCTGTGACAGAAGCTGCCTAGCGCGTGCTTCCAGCCCATCTCAGTGGCCAGATCCTGGCAGGGCAACAGCAGGCCCAGCTGGGCTGGGCAGCCCTCTGCGTGAGGGACTGCGTGACTCAACAGTCACAAAGACTCCGAAAAAGGACATTTCTTGGCTGCATGGACAAGCTGGTGACCAAGCAGCTTCTCACCCATGGGAGGGAATCAATTCACCCTCACTTCAGGCCAGGAGAGTCCAGCACAGACCCAGAGTCTGTACAGGACCCCAACATCAAGGACAAATAGCACAACTTCTATGAAGTCCTTTTGGAGGAGATTTCTCTGCCAGAAGGATGTCAGCCAGATGAGAGAAACCCATCTTGATGCCTTTGCTGGCATCACTCTTTGGAATGATGCCCAAGCTCAGGAAGATGCCAAACCCCCAGGCAGGACTGACACCATCAGTGCCCCCCAGGAGCCCCCTGGTGAGGCTGGCCCAGGCACATGTGTCAAGGTTCCCACTCACATGACCATGGTCCAGCTGAGACTGGGAGCTGGTTCATCTCAATGCCACAGCCATTACCACAGCACCCACAATGTCTCCATCCTTCTGCTAGCCCTGAAGGCAGACAGGATGTCCAGGATGCTCCTGGCAAGTGCCAAGGGAATACTTTCAACATGCATCCTCCAAGATCAGAACTAACCAGGGTTTCATAAACTGCTGTCCCACCAGCTCTCTTACTTCTCTTATGCCTGTGACTTTGAAGAAGCTTTGACTTTTCATGTCCCCCCAGTCCTGGAGGTGCTTCTAGCAACTCTGCAGGCAACCTGCAATAGGCTGCAGGCAGCTCTGCAGCTCCTTCCCTTGCCTACCTGGCCAAGGCCAAACCAAAAGTAGCAGCCTGAGTGCTTCGCATCTTTGCCCTCATAGCTTCCCCTACTGCAAAACTGGATCCCAATGGCTTTCACAGGCCCATCACTGCTGTTAAATTGGCAACGATGTAATTGGGGCTGTTTCTGTGCTAGGGTTGATCCTGGGGTTCAGGTATCCTCAGCAATCCAGGCCTGCATCCTGCCGGGACACACAGAGGCAAGCAGTAGCTGCATGCAGCTGACCTGGCCACAAGTTCTGCTTCCAAACTTCATATCTGTGACCAGGGGAATCCTTGAGAAGGAAGCGAGACTCCTGAGCAAGGACAGTGCCAGGCAGGAGATGCAATAACTGCTGGATTGGCCATGGCTGACTTGGAGCTGGCAGTACATGAGAACAGGGTGGCCACCAGCAGAAGTCCTTACCCATCAGCTTCCCGTGGCCCCCATCCCTGCTCCTGTGTAAAGCTCATCCCACCCGGGGGTGAGGAGAGCCTGACTCACACACTACAAGGAATTAATAAGTGAGCAGAGAAGCTGGGCTCATCCCATGCACCAGCAGCATGAATCACTGCAGTGCTGAGTGTCTCCTGTATTGTTCCCGCACTGAGTCAGTAATGCTGTGCGGGCTAATAAGGGGAGAAATTAAAAGTTATGGCCTAAGAAACACAGCAGCACCAAGAAATGAGCAAAGAAATGCTTCAGTAAGCAAGCTAATAGGACTGCGCAGATGTCCAGAAAAGAGATGCTCTGTGGTCCATCTTCCCCCTCCACAGATGTGTCCCCCACCATAAATCAAACCTCCATCACAGGCAGGCTCACTGCCTGCAGCAACATGCTGCACAGCAACAGTTTTCTTTCTGTTTCAGAAATGACACCTCTGTATTTATCAGTTTGAATTTACAACTTTCACTGGATGACGTGGTCTGGTTGTTCTTCCCACCCTGCACATTTGGCACACACACAAGCCCATGGCTTCCTGCTGCCCCCTAATTCACAGGCCTGGTCTATTGCTTCCTCTGAAAGTACAGAATGGGATTTTGAAGGCTGAGGAGGAGGAAACCAGTAATTCCCAGAGCAAGTTCTGTCTCAGGGCAGGAGAACATCCCCCTTCTTAAGGGCCAAACCCCTCCAGCTCCCCTTCAGCTGCCAAGCTTGCTCAGTCTCTCCATCTCTCCCCGGTAAGCAGAAATCCCTGCCTGCTCTTCCCAAATATGCCAGCCCCTATTTCCCACCCCAAAGCAGCTCCAGCCATGCAGTGCTGCCTCCCCAGTGTGAACAGCAGCTACAGGGTAGGCCTTGCAAAATAAACCATTACTTTACCTCAAAATGAAGCTAAAGACTCCTGCACCCAAACTGCTGCAACAGCCTCCTTTGTAAGGTGGGAATGGAGCATCTCAAGTCCTTTCAACGTCCCTGCTCATCAACAACGTACATGCTTTGCAACTGGAAAGTACTCAGCCAATACACAAGACAAGGCTACAAAAACCTGAAGAAACAGGAAATCAGAACCCAGCTTCATGGAGCAGAGGGATGAGAAACAGCTCAGGAAACAGGGTCAGCTGCTGGTCTGTCCTCAATCGTGAACTAGAAACATCTGCTGTGCTCTAAGCAACTCATTGCTGATCATATCATTCTCAAACGAGTCTCATCCTCCTTTGACACCAGCTAACGGACTGGCTTTGAACCTACTGTGCAGTAGCAAGTTCTGCAGGTTGATGCCTCCTGTATAAAAAAGCAGTTCCCCATGGCAGTGCTTCCTTGCAGCCTTCTGCAGTGTATTTCTGCTTGAGAGAAAGACGAAGAAGTGTTCCACTCCTGGACTCAAGGCATGACCCCACAACCATGCACCCCCAATGCCAAGACACCACTGCAGCCCTGCCAGCCCCTGCACCCTGATGGATGGTGGCAGGACTCTGCTCAACCCCAAGAGCTGCCAGCAGCCCCCCTCCATCAACCCATGCCCCATTGACCATGGTGGTGGTGGTGGCTCTGGGCAGGTCCCAACATGAACATGATGTGACGCCTACTTGTCCATCATCCAACCCAGTGTCATCCAATCCTCAGCGACCCTTGAAAAGCTTATCTCAATGAACCATCAGCTCAAAACAAAACAAAAAGCACTCAAAAAGCACCGAGCACGTGGTTACCCCATCCTCTCCTACAAAGATCTAATTCAGTTCTAATAGGATAGTTATTATTATACAGTAAATGAATGACAATTGATTATTAAGAGTGTATTCATTGAAACTGGGTAGTTGGGTAACAAGATACCTGCCCATTACATAGCTGTAAAACCACACTGAATATGCTTCTAATGACCAACTGGTATTTGCTTAACATTCAATATCCATCACTAAGAAAGGTCTCACTAGATTTAATAAGCCTCTGTTATTTTATGTTTAATTAAATACCATTGATGATTAAAAACATATTTAACTGAGGCCCAAACCAGTAAAAACTGTATCTTATAACACAGCTGCTAAACCTCAAATATCTTCTTAATGATTAATTGAGATTTAGCACATGATCAGTGTCCTACTGAGAATGAATGGAAAGCGGAAGCTCAACCATTTGGGGAGCAAAGTGCTTTGCTTCTGCAAACAATTCTGCTGGTTAATTCATTTGGCTAATAAAAATAAAACTGAGCAGTGGGAGCCTCAGTTCCTACAAAGCCTGGCTTTGGAAAATTCAGACTAGAACACAGCCGCTTCCACAGCACCAGTCAGGCAGTGCCAGGCAACTTGTAGGGCTGTGTCCTCCTGCACCCAGAGAGCTGGGCACCAGGGGTGCATTCCTGGATGCCACGACATCAGCAGGACCTCTCCACGTCAGATCTGCCCCAGCTTCAATGTAGAAGCTCTGGCACAGTGGGCTGGGGGCCTCCTAATGGGAAAATTCCAGTTGGGATTATGAATGGTATCCTGTCTGCTTGGGCTGGCCAGCTGGTGAGGTTCAGTGAGTCATCACATCTACTGGCTTCTCCAGCAGAAAGAAATGGTGTCTGGAAGAAGCTGAAGGTGTATTTGTCATGTGCCGTGGTTCAACCCCAGCCAGCAGCTTAGCCCCACATAGCCGCTTAACTCCCTGAGGTGGGATGGGAAGAGAATCAGAAACTCATGGGGTGGATAAAGGCAGTTTAACAGGTAAAGCAAAAGCCAAATGCAATTGCCACACGGGCAAAGCAAAACAAGGAATCCCTTCACCATTTTCCATCACAGGCAGGTGATTAGCCATCTCCAGGAAAGTAGGACTCCATCATGTGTTACAGTGACTTGCAAAGACAAATGCCATCACTCCCAGTGTCCCCTCTTCCTCCTTCTTCTTCCAGCTCTATATGCTGAGCATGATGTCCTATGGCATGGGATATCCCTTGGGTCAGTTGGGATCAGCTGTCCTGGCTGTGTCCCCCTCCCAACTCCTTGCGCACCCTCAGCCTCCTTGCTGAGGAGCAGCATAGGCCTTGGCTCTTTGTAAGCACTGCTCAGCAGTAACTAAAGCATCCCTGTGTGATCAGCACTGTTTGCAGCACAAATCCTCATCACCTCATATCAGCTACTGTGAAGAAAATTAACCCTAACCTCAGCCAAACCCAGAATACCATGATGGTCCAAACCCTTGATGCTAAGAAACAGGAGGCTTTTTCAGGCTAAGAGACCAAAGAGCTCCCAAAATTAAGGAGCCTGCAAGCACAGGTCCTGCATAGCCACAGACTAAGGACAGATGCTTCTGGCACTGCTCCATGACTTCCACAACAGTCACAATGGAAGTCATTCAGTCACCCAGCCCTGCACACCCACAGCCATGCACTACCCATCATCTTCATCACTGGGCTTGGGGACAGCTGATGGGAGAAAAGGCCACCTGGCAAGCTTGAACAGGGAATAAGGAGAAGTCCAAAGCATGTCAGCACTTGGGAAAAATTCATTCCACCTCAGTGACCTCCAGCAAGAGGATCTGATTTTGTTGGGTTTGTTTTGAAAGCCCTTGAAAGCAAAATCTGATACTAACAAAGTATTAAACATAACAGCACATCCCCACACAGACTGCACAAGAAAACAATTTAAAAATAGAAACAGCAAGAATAAATATGAATGCAGAGAAAAATATCAAGAGGGTCCTTCCCTTCTATTGTTCCCCTCCTAACCTCAGGCATGCTGGAGAAACTGGGGTTAGTGAGTGGGCTGAGAAATGAGTCAAGAGCCTGGAAGGTGCCCTCGGCACCAGGCAAACCCAGTGGAAACCTCATGTTATGAGCTCACCCACTTCACATGGAGGAATCCTGGTGTCAGAACTTGGTTTGTGGAGCTCTAGTGAGATGCACTGAGGAAGCGTCACAGCAGAGCTGCTCACCCCAGTGGGGCAGCTGGATGGGGTTAGAGGTAACCAAAGCTCTTCCCCAAAGTCATGTCCTAAGAGTGAATCATCATCCTGCCATGACTGACATACTAAAGGGATAAGAAAACATTCCCATCATCTGACAAGGCACTGAGCTATGCGTGTTGGGGGGGTTCTAAATATCTACCCTGAGCAGGCATCTTTGGAGGAAAACCTCTATGCTACTCATGTTTCTGAAAACAAGAGACCTCTGGAGTCCAAGCATCTCAACCAGAGGGAAACGGTTCAAAGAAGACCTGGGCGATTGCCTGTCTGCCTTGTGGGCAGCTAGTTAGAGGATGACTCTACAAATACTCCAAGGAGAGGACATAAATGAGAAGAACTTCTTGGGAGGATGCTAGTGGAACAGCCATGTCACCAAAGAACCTCTCCCACCTCCCAGGTCTGAGCACTAGGAGGAAAGTCCAGTTGTTTTTTATTTCCTTCTCCAAGCAGTATATGTATGTGTATCTATCCAAATAAACAAACTACCTACTTACTCTTCACAACATCCCTCCTATGAGCTAGCCTCACCACAATGATAAACACTCCACAGGAGATTCCATCTGAGTTGCTTCAAAGCCATGCAGCTGATTAAGTAAATAGCAGAGGTGTATGTCTGAGGAATATGGTGATGAAGGATGTCTCGATCTCCAAATCAGCTTTGGAGACCTTGCTGCAATATTGACTACTGCTCCACAGTGCCACAGAAGTTGCTCAACACCTGACATGTCTTATCTCATTCAGAAGTCAGTGGATGGGAAGAATCAGGAGGAGGCCTCTAGAGATACTCCTTAGTCCACTGGAGGAGAGACACCTGCTCCCTACACATTCATCTCTACTGGACAGTGCTGGACTTTCCTTTTTCCCCTTGTTCAGACAGAAATCTTTGCTCATCTTAAAGCAAGTTAATCTCACTTTTGATTGACTCTTCATAAGAATACAAGAGCCCTACAGTCTAAAGTCGTATTTTAGTTTCTACAAATTACTCCCATGGGGTTTGGGAGGCCTCAGAAGCTGCACTAGCACAAGCACGAGGATTTGCCTGCTTCAGATCTCTTCTTTGCAACCTCACAACCCAATGGTTCCCATGAAAAATTACTTACAAACACCTTTTCCACCAAAAGCAATATGACCCCATGAACATCATCAGCTGGGGTTCCAGAACATGTCCTGTTGAGTTTAGGTGTTGCCAGGAAAACACAGCACAGCTGAAAATGGAAAGAGGCCCAGGCGGGCATCATGGACATGTGGGATAGGAAATGGAGATGGGTGAAGCAACCTTCACAGAGAACCCTCTGCAAGTTTACTTCCATAATAGCAAGTACACTCCTTGGCCCAAAGCTGAGGTGAGGCAAGCCAAGTCCTCTGTGGAAGAAGACAACTAAAACACAGGTCTCACGATAGAGCCAAATCCCACTTCCATTTCTGCTGGATACTTCTTATGCTACTTGGGAAGTACCACCAGGCACAGGTTTGACATCTTTCCTTCCACATCTGCCATGGAGGCATTGCTCCAGTCAATGCAAGGTGGAGCTATCTCCAAAGACACCATTTTTCTCCTCTGTTTTACATACCCATTCACATGAGCGAACAACACTCTGGTGATGCCTATTTCTCTCCATCATCTAATGAAAAGAGTCGAAATATACAGCCCAGACCTGTATGTCTGCACCGCCAGGTCTCTGTTTTTACAGACAAACCCCACCCCTCCTGTTTCCATGCCTCAGTTTCCTCCACTGCAAAGGGAAAACAGGCTGTGAATGCCTTCCCAACCCAACCACAGCAACAGAGTGAAGCTTAATTCATTACAGCCTGCAAACTACTTTGAGATCCTTCACTGCTGTATGAACCTAGTGCTGGTATTTGTTTAACCTCGTGGTGCAGACGGAGGCAGGCACCCAAAGCCACAGCACCGCTGGCTTCTCAGAGCCGGCCCAGCCCCACCGTGGGCAGCAGATGGATTGGCTGCTGTGAAACAACAACTTCCTTCTTTCTTTTTGCTGGAGTTAACTGGAGTTTAGACTGGGATTTTGGTTACGTTCTGTGGCCAGCCTTGCTGGAGACAACCACCCGCCTGATGCTGGGGGAGTACAAGATGTCTAAAACCACACAGTTGGGTTTATTTGGATTCCAACCTTCCCATCATTCAAAACCCTGGGAAAATTAATATATACTGCTGGGATGAAATTTTTGGTTTGGAAAAGTGTTAGACTGGGGGCAAGTGGCTGTCCAGCCAACTTGCCACTGGCTCCCTCCTGCCCTCATCTTGGCTCTCTAGTGCTTTCCCATCCATACAGTCGAACAGGAGTTTGCAAGGATGACAGTGATGTGGCCTGCGAGATGCTCAGGGGCTTGCAGGCCAAGTGAGGCACAAAGGCACGCATGGAGCCTGCCCTCACCAAAACCTGACACCTCGCTGGAATGTAGAAAACTGCAAATGATACTTTAATTCTACAGTCACTCAACAGTAGCTCCAGCCATGGGAAATACTGGGGAAGATGTACGCTTGGGAGAGCTCACACACAGCATGTCCAGCCCCAGCATAATCCACCAGGCTGGAAACCAGGCTTTCTTTATCAGAACTTCCAGCCCCACCAGGTCATCCCCACCTGCCTGCCCTTAAATCAGCAGGAAGCGCCGCAAGGCACCAGCTAGCTCCGGGTTAAAGTAGTGCTGGAACCAAGCAGGGCACTGCAGCCTCATCCTGCCACACCACATCTCAACAGCCACAGAGCACTTTCCTCCAACCACAAACCTCATCACTGCCCTCTCCACCTCCAGAGCTGTTGTGCTGAATGGTTTTGTCCCTCCTCTCCATAAAGAGAATCCCAAAGCACATTCTAGGCATGGTGAACCCTCCTGGCACTCAGCAACAGCTGAGCCCCAGCACCCAGCACTAAGCCATGCCTCCATCCTGTTTCCCCATCCACCTCCAACTGCCATCCCATGTCTAGAGCTGTGGGAGGATGCATACCCTGTCCCACCCTGTGCTCAGCCACAGAGCCTACATACACTGCGAATCCTACAAGGACCCACACCTGTGTCTTCTGCTCTCTCCAGGAGCTCATAGATCTTGTGCTTTTAACATGCTCTGCACCATGAGCCCATCACCAGCAGACCTGTGGGGTGCCTGTCATGATGAAGAGTCAGAATAGACCCAACAAAACCAAATGCAAGAAGATCTATGTTAGGACCTCAGGAACTGCCATGGCTGGATTTATTACTAGGAGGGAGGATCTGAACTTCAAAAGAGATTGCAGTTAAGATTTAACACCACTTAGTGTTCTGCCAAAAGCATTAGGAGAGAGAGGGAGGCTCAGCACATTGGGATGAAGGCGGCTCTCATGTTTCAGGAACTTCCTGATCCAGTTTCAGGTCTTCCTTCCTTCCTCTTGAGCTGTCCCTCTGAAGCTGATGGGTTCTAAAGACCAAATAACAGAATTTGCTTCACTGCTGCTGAAAAGGGGCTTTTACATCCCCACTGTCATTTTCTAAGAGCTCTCAGTGGCACCTAAGGAGAGGAGGGGGTATTCCCAAGGGGCATGCCACATTCCACAGTCCAGGAGACCTTACTTGGACCCTGCCTGTGCTCCCGCCTCCCCTCTGCCTGCTAACTTACAATGGGCCAGCAGCAGATAAGGTCCTGCTCCCCTCTAGCAATGTGTTGCACAGTGGAAGAGCTGTCCCACAGTGTGTCACTCAACATGTCACACCACAGAGAGCCAAGAAGGGGTATGAGACAGCCTGCACTGGCAACATGAGATCCCTCTCCCCACTGCAGCCTACCTGGATGAACACTTGCTGTGCCTGCAAATCAGAAGGATTTAGTGCTTCTCCTGCCCTGGGTGGCACAGCACCTGTGGCCTTGTAACTTCACCTACCCCAGGGATGTGCCATAGATGACCTGCACTGAATTAAGATTATCACGATGAGAAAAGTCTATTGCATTTCCTATGAAGCCCTCCTGTCCCTCTGGGACATTCTGGCCCCTCAGCTGAAGTCTCCACACCGTGACCACACAGGGCTCTCAACCAAGGAAAACTGCTGCTCCCTTTCCCTGGTCCCCATTGTCTTTGCAGTTAGCACACACTCTAGAACAAAGATTTCTTCTTGTGTCCTGTGCCAAAATACCAATTCTCCAACAGAAGAGACGCAGTGGGATAACTGAGGCTCTGCAGGTGCTTTCATTGATCCTGCAGGAAGCTGGTCTCCAAACATTCGGCCTGGAGAGGTCCCCTCCATCATGGGGGATAACATAGAAAGGTGAAATTCCTGTCCCTTGCAATACCAGCACACATATCTCCAAGGGTCTAGACTAAGTATTGGCTGCCCAAAAGCCACCCATCAGCTCAATCCAGGAACCACTGGCTCCTTCAGGAGGTTCAGATCCCACTTGCATCCACCAGAGGAGAACACCTCCCTCCTGCCTGAGCGCTCCCCTCATAGCTCCTGTTTCTTCAGGATGTTTTGCCTACAAGCAAATCCATCAAAATCAAGAATCAAATGAAGTCCTGACCATTTTAGGGAGTGGGTTGCAGCAGACAGCAGGGAGAGCACTGGTGTCCCAGTACCACCTCTACTGGTTTCTGCTCCCAGAGAGCCCCATTGGCTACCTGGAGCTTCCTTTTGCCTGTGGGCTGCCGCTTCTTGGCACAAACTCCTCTTCAAGGGGGAAGCTTGGCTTTACTTTGTGCTCGGTATCAGAGGGCCAAGAAGAGAGAAGCCCCTCCTGCCACCCAGCCAGAGCACCACATCGTGTGCTGGAAGAGGGTAACCCAAGCTGTGGCTTTCCCAACATTCCGTGTGGCTCCAGCTTCCCAGCCAAAAAAAACCCCCAACATTTTCCCTCTTTTTTTCATTCCCTCCTCTCCTTGAGCCAAAACAGCAGGAGGAGGGTCCCTCACAGTTCTTAGTCAAAGTCATACTGGCTGGAAACCAGCTAATCCCAGATGGTTCCCAGCACCATTCCCAGCACCCTGCTCCCTACAGCAGCACCCACGGTGTATGGGGCAACCCCGTGGGGTGATGCTATGGGGTCAGGTCACACAGGGAACACGTAGGAACAGGATAGCTGCTCCTGGCTCACAGAGATCAGTGCCTGGAGAAGTGCTGTTGATTTACACCGGCGGGAGACGGGGCCTCCGTCTTTACAGGGCTTTAGAAAACTCCCTGAGATGAGCAAGTAGGAGGAAAGATGATGGTGCTCCAGCAACATCACCAGTTGTATTCGTGTTACCCAGGAGACTCACTAGGAGCAGTGGGGCTTTCCAAGGAACATGGAAAATGAACTGGAAGGTGTCCCCAGCACAGTGTTCATGAGCACAAGCGGCCCAGGAAGAGAGGAGGAAATAATGTCCTGAGGCTGTGGAGCGAGTCCCGCTTGCATCCCCATCCACCACCTTCCAGCACCCCCCCAGTATCCGTACCCAGGCTCCTGCTATTCAAACCATCCCACAGCAGACAGGTAACCATGGGATGGGGAACACAGCTTCTCTGTTCTCACCAAACACCTGAACCCACCATCCTATGCCATCCCCCTGTTTTATGGGGCACACTGAAATGCAACTGGGCAGGAGGAAGTCAATCAGGCTCACTCTCCAAAACTCTGCTTCATGGGGATGTACTGAGCATGTCCCGGAGCAGGGGGAAGTGTCAGTGAGGAATCCCGGCCACCAGGCATGGGCAGGTTTGACCTGATGTCCACACAGCTGCCCTCTTGCTCCCTCTCCTTAACAGCAGCCCCAATACAGGGGTCACGCTTTGCGAACCTCAAGCAAACAAGAGCTGACCTGGGAAGATGTGAGGTTTGCCAAAGTAGAGCTCAAAACCCATCAGCCTGTTTCCTAAGCCACCGTTTCAGCTTGAGCAGGGCAAAGGGGATGGTGCTGAGCTGAGTTCTTCCATGCTGACCAAGCACTCAGCAATGACGTCAATGGGCATGTCAGGGCTCTGCGGATGGCAGGAAGAGGAAGGCAAGCCTGGGGTCTTGGCATGGTGATCCCAGAAAAGCAGGTCTCTGGTGGGTCCAGGCCCACCAGCAGCACTATGAAACTGGACCTTCATCACCCCAGAGAAGCGCTGGCACTGCTGCACTTCAGGTAAGAGTGCTGGGCACTGCTCAGTGCAGAGCGACCCTCCAGCCTGGGTATCTGCTGCACACCTGAAAGCTGAAATTCTCTGCCTGAAATAGAGGGGCATAGATTTGATGATTAGAATGGCTTTTCCCTCAAGGTTAGTTCTTCCTAATTCACAAAATAACTGCTGCTTGCTGCCATCGGACAGAGAGCTGGCTCCAGAGCAGGGATTTCTCCACAATGGGGAAAAAAATCCATTCAACACCAAAGAACTGCAAAGAGGGAACTGCTGTCTGGGTGGGCAGGAGATGTCAATAAGGACAGGGCAGGAACCTGCACCACTCTGAGGTGGGAAATAGTCCCCCTCCCAGGGGAGGTACAGAGGAGAGGCAGAGGCACTTCCCCGTGGGGAACAGCCATTCTGGAAGTGCTAAAAGTAGTTTCTCAAGACAGAAGAAGAATCAGAGATGTGATAAACTTCAACAGCAAGCAATGACTTGTCACTGAATGAGAGCGCACTGATAAGCTCCCAGCTAATTCAACTCGTTTGTGATAAAACCACACACTACCCTGCACTCACCAGCCAGCCCTAGAGCAGACAAGGAGGGGCAATATCCCTGGCATTCCCACCCCTGATGCTGGAGTGCGGGGAGCAATCAGTAGGCTGAGGGGCCCCCCCAGGGCTGGGTTTTACCATCCCAACCCTGGCCACAGGACCTCCACTCTCCCCCAGAGGCTCACTGCCTCAAGCTGCAGACTAGGGAAAGAGTTAACACTTCCCCCCAGTGCCTTACACTGTTATTCAATACATTATTGACGTTGAAAAGTCGTCACGTTACAAGCCAGCAGTCCATGAGTATTAAGAGGAAAATAGAGGCACGCAGAGAGAGACACACCGTGGAGATGTGGGCCCCTCCGAGCTACAGTTACGTTACCGCACAGAAACTCTGTTCCCAGACTCACTTTCCTCCCCCAGTTGTGCAAAACCAATTCGTTTGTTATTTGCATTTAATGCCATAGTGAATCCCTAAATCCAGCTCACAGAAAGGATTACTGCCCGGGGAGGGATGGCTGCACTGGCGGGTTTTTTCTCAGGCTTCAACAGTTCTGATGTGTTGTGGCTGAAATGAGGAGGGGGACGATGCTGCTGGAGGCAGAAGCCCCTTCACACTGCCCCATAGCTGCTTTGCTAGACCTGCGCCCCCCTGTACCCACGGACACTCCCCAGCACCCACAGACCCAACCACAACACCGGTGGCACAGCACTGCCACCCAGCACAGCTCTCCTAGCCCCAACTGCCATGGTTCTCAGGGAGCCAGGGATGGCAGCTCTCTGCTGCAGTTGGAGCCATTTGCTACAGAGCACCAACACTACTCACAGGAAAAGAATTATTCCCTATCCCTTCCTCCAACCCATACCTCACCCTCCACTCAGGGCCCCAAGATGCTGCTTCTCTGGGGAGTACTATCTCAGAAGGAAAGGGAAAGAAAAAGAAAGGAAAAGGTGGAAAATCAGGTGCCCACAAAGGGATCTCATCCCTACTGCCAGTTCTGGGGAGGCGAACCATACCATGCTACAAAACTTGGTCTGCCTCAAAGACTTTGTCTCCCATCAAAGCTCCATCAAGGGCTTCAGGCTTCACTGGCTGCTCCAGGCATGGACATCTCCACCCATGGAAGACCCAAATTACAGCATGTCCCCTGCCTGCCCAAGGCAACCCCAGTGCAGGAGCAGCCCAGGTGAGATGGGAAGTTCTCTCCTCATTTCTCACTACAAGAGACATATTGAGATTTTGGAGTGGGTCCAGAGAAGGGCAATGGAGCACAAGTGTGATGAGGAATGGCTGACGGAACTGGGGGAGTTTAGTCTGGAGTAAAGAAGGTGCAGGGGAGACCTTATTGCTCTCTGCAACTACCTGAAAAGAGGATGGAGCCAGGAGATGGCTGGTTTCTTCTCCCAAGGAACAAGTGACAGGACAAGAGGAGATGGCCTCAAGCTGCACCAGGGGAGGGTTAGACTGGATATTAGGAACAATGCCTTTCCCAAAGGGTGCTCAGGCACTGGAGCATGCTGCCCAGGGCAGTGGTGGAGTCACAGTCTCTGGAAGCATTCACAAACTGTGTGGACAAGGCCCTCAGTGACATGGTTCAGTGGTGGCTTTGGCAGTGCTGGGGAACGGTTGGACTTGATGATCTCAAGGGTCTTTTCCAACCTCCTTGATTCTATGATTCTGTGGCTGAGGGCAGGGCAGGCAGAGGATGGCAGCACCTCTGCAGGGTCAGCCATGGGCAGGGTGGAGGAGAAACAAGGGATGAGGCTGGACTGGGAGACAGATCTCGCCAGGCATGCTCCCTCCTCACTCGTATTTTATTTCATCTCCTGATGGGTGAAATGTGTCCTTAATTTGTTCTAAAAGAAAAAGCAAGTGAGCTGCATTCTCACACCCAGAACGAAGACAACACGCAAAGCCCTCGCAAACCAGGCGCCACACATCCCCTGTGCTGCCTTTTTCTAATTAGAGATGTCTTTCCTAGTTAGTTTGGGCTCATGATGCTGCTGGTGGGGCAAAGACCCATGGGCTGCCTGCTCCTGTCCCATGGCCGGGCACCAGGGCTGCGCTGGGCCTTCCAGCTCAGAGCCCGAGCATGGGCAAAGGAACTCATCCAAGCCCTTCCCAGACAATCTGTTTCCAGAGGTCTGCTTCTGGCTTAGCCAGTGTTTGAGAAATAGGGGTGCATCTGTTTTTAATCTTACCCCTCGCAGTAGCTGTCACCATGGGTTTGCTGTCAGGGTAAAAGATGCTTTCACGCAGCCCTGTGCCAAAGCAGCAGACATGAAAACCTCAGGCTACAGCAAAACCCCCATGTCCTGGGCTACCCCAGCCCCAGGACTCTGCGCCTTGGTCCAGGGAGCAGGGGAAGGGGCATCGCTCCTTCCCATTGCTCAGGGGTTACCAGCTTGGCTTTCATTGCAGCCAAGCAGTGTGGTGAGAGGGGGTCTGACCACCCCAGGGACCACAGCACCAGTAACTGTGGTGGGACAGGCACCGCAAACCCTCCCAGCTCCAGTCGCCTGCCCCGGAGCATGCTCAAGCCACAGATCTGTGCTGCAGCCGCCTCTCTCCTTCTCCCAAAACACACAGAGAACCACAGGAACCACAAAAATGCCTCTTCTCCACAGTGCAGAGTCTCCCTGCGAAGGGCACGCTGTGCTGACGGGGACCAGCGCTCCGCTCACCCACGGCTCGAGCGCCTGGAGAGCCGCCAGCTCGAAAAAGCAGCTGTCACATAAAAGCAAACACTGAAACCCATTACATTTACAGCAGTTTATCTTTAACCCTGGCTCAGGTTTTGACGCTGCTCCACTCTGACTCAGTTAAATGGTTTTTCCCCCCTTTGCAGCCCACCCCTCCCGCATGTTCACGCCTGCCAGGACACTCCTCCTCATCCTCATCATCAAATTTTGCATGTGACATCATGCCTGGACTTGTGCAAAGTGTTCAACACTGTCCCATGACACCCTTGTCTAAACTGGAGAGACATAAATTTGATGGATGGTTCACCCAATGGATAAGGAATTGGCTGGATGGCAGCACACAAAGACTTATAATCAACAGCTCAATGTCCAACTGAAGAATGGTAATGAGTGGTGTCTCTCAGGGGTCAGTGTTGGGACCGATCCTGTTCAACATCTTTGTCAGTGACATGGACAGTGGGATTGAGGCACCCTCAGTGAGTTTGCCTACAACACTAAGCTGTATGGTTCAGTTGATTAGCTGGAGGGAAGGGATGGAATCCAGAGGGACCTGGACATGCTTGAGAAGTGGGCCAATGCCAACCTCAAGTTCAACAATGCAAAGTGCAAGATCCTACATCTGGGTTGGGGCAATCCCAGGCAGAGCTACAGGCTGGGCAGAGAAGTGATTCAGAGCAGCCATGAGGAGAAGGACTTGGGGGTGTTGGTTGATGAGAAACTTCATATGAACCGGCTTCAGTGCGTGCTCATAGCCCAGAAACCAACTGTAGCCTGGGCTGCATCAAAAGGAGCATGACCAACAGGGCGAGGGAGGTGATCCTGCCCCTCTACTCTGCTCTTGTGAGACCTCACTTGCAGCACTGTGCGCAGTTCTGGTGTCCTCAACATAAAAAGGACACAGAGTTGTTGGAGCAAGTCCAGAGGAGGCCAAAAAGATGATTAGTGGCTGGAACACCTCCCAGATGAAGACAGACTGAGAACACTGGGGCTGTTCAGTCTAGAGAAGAGAAGGCTCTGTGGAGAGCTCACAGCAGCCTTCCAATATCTGAAGGGGGCCTACAAGGATGCTGGGGAGGGACTCTTCATCAGGGACTGTAGCCATAGGACAAGGGGTAACAGGCTCAAACTGAAACAGTCGAAGTTCAGGTTAGATATAAGGCAGAAATTCTTCCCTATGAGGGTGCTGAGGCGCTGGCACAGGTTGCCCAGAGAAGCTGTGGCTGCCCCATCCCTGCAGTGCTCAAGGCCAGGTTGGATGGGGCTTGGAGCAACCTGGTCTGGTGGAAGGCGCCCCTGCCCATGACAGGGGGCTGGAACTGGGTGAACTTTAAGGTTTCTTCCAACCTAAACCAGTCTGCGATTCTGTGATTTCAGTGGGCACAAGATCAAGCCCTTCTGAAGCTGAGAACTGTGCTGGCAACTGTGACGGAAAACCTGAGCCGAGGCAGCACCCGCCCCTGGTAAGGACAGCTGGAGGGAGTGAAGCGCTGGGGAGTGCCACTGGGTGCCACTGAAGCCTCCTCTGACTGCCCAAGGTGTTCCTGTGCCACCCTCAGCAGTGCTTGCTGCCTTGCCCAGAGCCAGGGGTTTTATTGATGTGGAAAACAAAGAGCACAGCCCCAGAGCCTGGGAATGAGCCTCCCTGTGCTCTGAGCCCACAGCCACCCAGGCAGGAGGTGCCAACTGCCCCCAGTTCAGCTTAATAAAGTGTTAACTCCCCAGCCTAATCGTGACCACTTAACTTGTCAACACCCTTCACCTCTCTCCTGCTGAACAAGAAGTGTTGAACCAGCACCGCTCAGGCACACGCCTGTGTTTGATCCCAGGCTGTGTTTTCTTTCCATCTTCCTCCTCTCCATTGTTTTGGATGGCGTCAGAGCCCACCTTATGCCTCCAGTTTCCCAACCCAACCAGGGAGCTTTGCCCAGCATCTTCTTTTCTACCCAGCCACATCCCTCTTTTTCCACACACACCCCCAACACACACAAAGGGAACTTCACTTGCAGCATCCCAAGGTTGCACAGGGAAAAAACGGAACAGCAGGAAATTAAAAAGGTTCATGTAACGCCATTAACAAAGCTGGAATGCACGGTCAGTAGCTATGAAACCATGTGCCAGAAGAGCCCCTCACAGGACAGTATCTGTGTTTGAGCAAAAAAGGTTTAGCTGCCGGCAGAAGGCAGCTCTCATACATTTGCCACAATTCCAGGGGTGTTCTTCCAGTTTTCACCACGAGGTTTTCCTGAAATGCTGTTGTCACGCCCTGTATCTACTCACATCGCTCCATCTTTTGCTTTTCAAGGTACAGAAGATGACAAAATAACAAAATCTCTCTGTGACTTTAGTCCTCTGCCCCATTTGACACGCAGTTGCAGCACTCTTTCTCCAAGGCCACTGTTACAGACGTCTCCTGCTCACATCCCAACAAACCGGCAGCACAGAAACACTCCAAAAAGGTTATTATTCTCAGAAAAGTCTACTTCTGAGAGCAAGAGCAGCACCAGACCATCAACTCTTCCCTGTTGTACTGGGATGGAGGGGCTAGATGGCTGAGAGACAGCGCCAGCACCTTCCAAGTACCTGCCTCCTGAGGCTCACCAGCATGCTCTGGAGAGCAGAAAATTCACATCAACTCCACAACAGTCAATTCCTTCCAAGCACTCCCCTGCATGGCTCCAAGGGATGAGATGATTCTCTGCTGAGGTCTCAGACCTTTGGATTCAGGATGTAAACTCATTCTGGGTGACCAGCATTGCTCCTCACTCACCTCACTCCCTGACTTGAAATCAAGGAATTCTGAGCAGTGGTATCTCCTCACCATCATCTCTGTGGTCTCCCTGCTTGGTGCTGGCTTTGAAAGTCACCCCAATGCTGGCAGAGCAAGCTGCTGCTCTGGAGGGCCACCTGCTCTAGGAGGTGGCAGCAAATTCACCCCCTGAAGTTACAGAGCAGATGCCAGCATAGCCAAAAGCTTCCATGCAGATGCTCCCTTCTCAAAGCTGAGATGACCTTGGAAAGCTATTGAACAGACTCTAACCACTGTGCTACTAAATTATACCACATTGATCTATGTA
Source organism: Psilopsiagon aurifrons (assembly GCA_025447955.1). Lineage (NCBI taxonomy): Eukaryota > Metazoa > Chordata > Aves > Psittaciformes > Psittacidae > Psilopsiagon > Psilopsiagon aurifrons. The sequence continues at coordinate 24,179 of JAOEHY010049304.1, forward strand.
TCTATGTGTGTTGGCTTCACCCCTTTGGGGATGCACCCAAGCTCCCCTCGGTGGGATGGTGCCAGCCAAGAGCCTCTCCAGCACATGGGCACCCACCAGTCCCACAAAAGCTCATTCTCAGCACATTATGGTCCTCTCCTGGTTCTCTTGCCCCTTCCTTGCTGGGAAAAATTCAAAAAGCTGAGCAAGCAAAGTTCTGAAGAGCATCCTTCACCACGGGTGGCACAGTAATCATGCGGAGATGCCCCAGAGCCTGGCAGACCCTCTCATGGCCCAAGAGAGGACAGTGGTTGAGATGACCTGACCCTCCAACTTAGTCATGGACACTCTTACAGGACTGGTCCGTCACAGACCTCTTGCAGACTAAATTATAAACAGCCACATCTCCTTCCTCAGCTGTCCACCTTCCTTGAGGTCCCCCCTTGAGTGGAGAAAAGAGAGACAAAGGGGCAGAATGGAAATACCCTACTGCAGCCCCTGCTTTTCTACCTTTTGTCAAGCAGGACACCACAGCAGAGCTGAGCAAGGGCACTGATAGATGCAGGGGCTCATCCCAGTCTGATGCCAGCAAGGGCAGAGTGAAGCCAACCTGACTCGCAGATGACACATTTGTCACTTCTCAAGCACCAACATCTCCTGTAAGCACCGCAAGACAGCCACAAACTCAACAAGCTTCTACCGGCATCACAAATTGAAGTCCAGCTAGAAGTGAGAAGAGGGAAGAGGAATGCATTCAGCTTCATGAGTGAGAGAAGGCAAAGTCTGGAGGACATCAAGGGAGAGGGAAGGGAAGGTTTGGGAAAGCAGAAGCCAGACAGCCAAGAGGTTTCACTCCACTCTGGAGTCATCGCCCTGAACTCAGTGGGGTTGTGAACAGCGAAACCTGATCACTGCTAACCCAGGAATGCGTGGAAATGGCAACTGCACATAACTCCGGGGAATCCACCACTGGTGCCCCAGCACCCGGAATCGCAGGGATAACCAGCGTGCCTGGCGCATGAGCTCATCTCAGGGATAATGCTCTCACATGAGCCCAGCCAGCAGGAATTCGCCGCACGCTTGGCGAGCCGGGGGGGACACCCTTCTCCTTCTCCTCCTGCTCCTTTCCCCTTCCCCTCCCGCCACCATCCCATATTTCCCATGGGTCCCAGAACCCAGTAGGAGCTCAGCTTCCCTTTGTGGGGCTGCAGAAAGGTGATGGGATGTCTGCTTGACCCCATAGAACACTATAAAGTCAGGACAAAAGGAAAGGAGGGAAGATGCATCTGCTCTCCTGCATCCCTAGTGCCAAACCTGCTTCTTCCTGTTCCTCCAGCTGGGAAAGGGAACAAGAATGTCTTCTCTGTTTTTCCCATGTCCCAGCTGCTGGTGGTGCTTCGTGCACCCAGCGCAGTGCACAGAGGGACCAGGAGGAGCCGTGCTCCTGGGAACACTTCAGCATCAGGTGTTGTACCACTCCATCCATGAGGCTTCTCTCCTCTCCTCTGCTTTTTCCTCTCACCACAGTCTGCCTCATGGAAAGAGGCTGAAATCCATGAGGATTAGTATGCTTCACAGGGCAGATGTAGTCTGTGAAGCCAACCTGACTCACAGATGACACGTTTGTCACTTCTCAAGCACCAACATCTCCTGCTGATAGTGGCTCTTCCAGGGACCAACTAAGACTACCAATGGTAATTCAAATGGACCTGTTTGCCCCTTCCACACTTAAAATGTGCCTCCTTCAGCAAGCAGCTGTCCTGCACCCATCTTCCGGTGGGAATCGAGGGGAAACAAAGCCATCACAACTGGAGGGAGAGCTCAGACGTAAAAGGGTAGAAGTCAAGCTGCAGATCTTGCAGACACAGGGATGCTCATGCTGAAAGGGCTCAGCAAATCCCAGGTCCATCGAGAAGACAGAAGATGGCAGAAGGCAGGCAGATTGCAAACAATGGATCATAGAATCCCAGACTGGTTTGGATTGGAGGAGACCTTAAAGTTCATCAGTTCCAACCCCCTGCCACAGGCAGGGACACCTTCCACTAGACCAGGTCGCTCTAAGCCTCATCCAACCTGGCTAACAGATACACACATTTGGTTTGCTAAAGAGAAGAGAGATGGCCATGCCCAAGGCACTTGGTTTGGGATGATGCAGCCAGACCTGCTGTGTCCTCCTCCAGCCATCACACACCCTGCTGACGTGATTGTGGTGGGACTTCAGAGGGATGTCTTCAAGTCTCTGCCCCAGGAGTGATGCAGTTTCTGCCTCCCCTCATGCTCGGCCAGCTCCTTCCCAAAACACAGAGCTTTGTAGGGGCTGCCTTGCAGAAGGGCAGAGCCTTTACACCCAAGGTCAGATAATCTGAGTTTTGGAAGGAATTCTGGGCTTCTGAACTCCCTCTAGCCAAGAGGGATCTTATACCTTTGAACTCACTGATCCAATCTTTCCGCAAGCGCTCCACAACTGAATCCCTCCCCCTCCAGCAGCTCTGCTAAGGAGCCTCTGATGTTGTTCACCCTGGAAATGCCAGAGCAAGAACAAGATGAGACATCCTCAGAATAGCTGAGCCATGACAGAGGTGCAGATTGGGCAGGTGAGGCTGATCCAGAGTATGTCCCACTCTAGCTGGACAGGCCCTGAAAGAGCACTAGAGATGCAATGGATGTATCAGCAGAAACACAGCTCACTTTACACCTGGGCATCTCTGCTCAAAGTGGTTTCACATTGGACTGTGTGTCTCCTGGAGACCCTCACATGTCCCCCCCTCCACCCCATGGAATCGTGGAATGGTTTGGGTTGGAAAGGACCTTCTCTAGTTTGAACCCCCCTGGCTATGGGCAGGGATACCTTCCACTAGACCATGTCACATGGGAGAGCTCCCAGCTTCTGCTCCAGCCCAGGGCAGGCTGACTCAGGAGCTGGCTCACGACCCAGGGGTTGCAGTGGGAGCAGAAAGGACCAGGGCTCAAATTGTGAAAGGATCAAGAAAATGAAGAATTAGGTCAAGAAAACAGATGGCTGAGAAGTAACACAACAGTGGAACAAAAAAAGCCAACAAAGATGAGACAGAGCCAGGAGAAGATACAGACACTTAGGATCAGATGCAGATTAGGTGTAGCTCCTGATTTTCACCCCTTCCAAGCCTCCATCCCATTCCAGCACTGGATTTCCGCTTGATCACCAGCACACAGGACACTGGGCAACAAAAGATGCTTTCCCCTGCCCCAGCCGTTAACAGCCCTCTGCTCCAAAAATGTTCCCCACAACATGTCACCACCAACAAAGGCAGGTTTTCCCCAAAGCCAGCCAAGAGCCCTGAGTACTGTGAGCATGGGAGACAGCACAGGGCTACAGGAGCAGGTTTTGGTGATGGGGTAACCAAACATCTGGCTGGCCTGTGAAGAGAACATGATTTATACCTTTCCCAGGAGAGCAGGATGGCGTGAGCTCTCCACAAGGTGGGAAAGCAGCACACCCAGGACCCCGTGAGCAAAAGAGGTCCTCAAAGCTGTTCCCAGCCCATGGGCTAAAGCCATGCCAGGCCTTCCTAACATGCTGGTGGCAGTTGCCACCTCATGGCAGTTTCAACTCCTCATGATTCGTCCCAAGCCAGACACCAGGACAGAGTTCCCACAGTCAAGAGAAAGCCAGGCAGGAGGAGGAGGCTGAGGACTTGTAGGGGAACTCGCCACTCCAGTGCAACACCTAAAGCACTCAACACAGGGATACATGAGGAGGACTTGGCTGCTGCACCCCATCTCCCACTGGATCCCTGCAGCTAGAGGCATCAGTGCTGCACACATGCACAGGCAGCTTATGCCAGGCTCAGAGGAAATTTAGGTGATGTTGGGCTTAAAATACCACAGTGACCATGGCAGAGGGTTGGAACTGGATGAGCCTTGTGGTCCCTTCCAACACAAACCAGTCAGTGACCCAATGACCACACGACTGCACGTGCCTCACCTATACCAGCACATGATTTTCAGACCAGTGCTGCCAGGAACAGACAGAACCTACAGAGAGGGTCAGGAATGGGGGGTGCAGGGATACTGCCACCAGCACTCTCAACAGCAGCTATGATGTCCCCAAAAGGGAATTGGGTTTGGGGCTCCTCATCGCACCAACATCTCCTCATCAGTTCTTTGCCCTCCCTGTACTGCAGAAACAGCAGCTCTGTCTCTAGCAGACACAACCTGTCCAGAGCATCCCAAAGCAGATGCTTCATCAGGGATCAAGTTGGAGGATGCTTTGGAAGATGAGCATGTGCCAGGCACAAGGAACAGGGCTTGGACTGCAAGAGCCATAGCAGGGTTTGCATTTTATCTTCTACAGCCTCAAGACACGCTCTTTTCAGGGAGTACATGAACAAAACGCACAAAACTCGACACTGAGGAGAAAAATAGGTGGGATGTATCAATGTGGTGCTCATCATGGGCTGGCACAGAGCTAAGAGCAGCAGCCCCCAGCACTTCTGCTCCTTCCTCCCCTCTTGAACACATTGCTTCCCAGCGCTTCCCTGCCCACTGTTAAATGCTTCGTGGGAAGGTCCTGCAAGGATCCTGCAGGTTTGAAACCATTAGGCTGCTCCACATATTATTTTGAAATCTACAGAATTTATTATACTTGAGAGCCTTTTCTGGGTTTTTCCTACACCAGACTGAAACGATCTTTGGTAGGTACAATTTTCTGTACTAAACTCCAAACAAAGCTCTATTTCTAGCAAATTACAATGATTTCTCTGAGCTAGCTGAGAACGGTCACAGTGCCAAGGCCCCACCCCATTAAAATGCACCAAGATGCCGATTTGCCATGGCCACATAGGACATTATTTCTATTGAAGGCAACAGGGTTTCTGGAGCAGTGCTGGCACAAAGAGCAGGAGCTGCTCTGCTCTGGGTACCTCCACCCCTGAAGCACTGCAGGTGGTGAGTTGACTGCAGACAGGACCTCACCTAAGCCTCAGCCACAAAGCACCCATGGGTGCTGCTAGGGTGCAGCACACTGCCCCAAAACTCCTTCCCTCTCCTCCCCATCCAATCCCATTCCAGTCCACCTTGGCACAGACAGTCATTGAGTCCCAAACTGGTTTGGGTTGGATGGGACTTTAAAGCTCATCCAGTTCCAACCCCCTGCCATGGACAGGGACACCTTCCACCAGACCAGGTTGCTCCAAGCCCTGTCCAGCCTGGCCTTGAACACTGCCAGGGATGGGGCAGCCACAGCTTCTCTGGGCAACCTGTGCCAGCACCTAACCACCCTTACATGGAAGAACTTTTGCCTAAGAGCTCATCTCACTCTCCCCTCTCTTTATCCATGAAAATCTGCTCTTGGATGGGGGAACACAGATGCTCCAAGTGCCTCAGGAACTGCTGCCACAGCCCATACAGGTAAACAGTCATTTCAGGTACTGGTGGGGTCTGACAGCCAGGTGCACACTGGTTGGTCCCACCAAGCACAACACCAGTGGCTACTGAGCAGGGCTGAAGCTCTCCCAGAGATCCAGAGAGAGAGGAAAGGGCTCGGCTGCTGCAAGTGAGCAACAAAGGAGGAGAGAAGACCAACATATGGGACAAGGCAACCTGGTTGCCCCCAGATTCTTCCTAAGACATGAAGACCACAGCACTTTCCCATGGGCAGAGCAGTAACAGCCTCAAACTCCACCCTTTTGAGAAGGGAAAACCTTAAGAAAAATTCTTCAGCAAGGGAAATATTGACATATCTTTACCATGGGGACAAAAAGGAGCATGTATTGTGCCTTGCTGGGAGAAGTATTGCATTTCCAGAGCTGGTCTCTTGCCCTGCAGATGAGCTGGGCAGTGCTGATCCCAGCAATTACATTTTGGGACTGAACAAGCAGCATGCCACCAGAGTCTATCAAAACACATCACCCATGGGGAGCGGGCATCCAGCAGCTCCCACACATTAGTGTCTGTGTATGTGTACAGAAATGTATATGCTGAGAAGGGAAAGTCCCACACTTCTTAGAGGAAGAGAAAACCAAGACAAATTTACCCTGCTCATTACATGGGCTAATTCACCCACTGAAGCCAAAAGCTGCCCCTTACGCATGGCCTTGGTGGAGGGAGCTGCCTCCCCCCCAGCAGTCTCCTGTTCCTAAACACCTCGCCATCGTCCCGGGGTTGCATCAGCTCCTCACTTGTATTTATATCTGGCTTTTAAAACCTGATATTCCATTTCCAGTAGCTCTGAAGGTGGGGGGG